>SNQJ01S0018762.1:0-21158 GCA_010110895.2 Picea sitchensis
AGTGGGGAAAAATCACATAAGACCTTGTCCTTGAAGGGTTGGATGCCGTATGACAATCGACATTGTTGGCTGACACAAAGATCTCATCTTTGGCGAAGCCACCCGATGTTGTATGGCTGTGGGTGTGGTGTTGTCAACAATCCCAACTATTTGATGACCTCTGCTGAGATGAGGTTCTTATGGCTT
The DNA here is from genome assembly GCA_010110895.2 of Picea sitchensis. Classification (NCBI taxonomy): domain Eukaryota; kingdom Viridiplantae; phylum Streptophyta; class Pinopsida; order Pinales; family Pinaceae; genus Picea; species Picea sitchensis. The sequence goes on from SNQJ01S0018762.1 coordinate 187, forward strand.
CCGCTATCAACAATAAAATGCAGCGGGGTACCCTGCACCCACATCTGTGAATGAAAAAGGCATTCCCCCTCTTTGGGATCTGTTGGTTCTTCTGGTTGAATTGTTGTGGTTGCGACAATAGCAGTGGGGTTTGTGTCAATGATCTGTCCTTTACCAGTATTTTCAGAATCGGATTCTGAATCAGGGTTCGGCTCCTTGTCTTTGATCTCGTTCACCAATGACTGTTTTGAGCGACATTCATCGATGTTGTGCCAGGGGATTTTGTGGAAATCACACCATTTTTCGGTGTCCTTCTTTGTCTTCCCATGACCTTTCTTTTCCTGTGTCTTGAACTAGTTTTCGGGAGACTGTTTGTTAGGGCTGTCTTTGTCATACTTTGGTTGTTGCATATTTACAGATCCGAAATCCCATTTGTTCTGGTGCTTAAATTTCTTATCGATTTTAACAACATATCGATAAGAAGCACTGAGTGATAAGATGTCCAGAAAATCCATTTCAGTCTGGATGTATCTGTGTAGAGCCCCACGGTATTTCAAAACCAAATGTTTCTCGGAGTATTTGATACCCATCTTGGTGCGCAAGGTATGGAAGGTATTGGTGAACTCCAGAACTGCTTGGCCCCTCCCTTTCCGCAGTGTGGTCCATCTCATGTACTAGTCCTCATAGTTTCCAACAGGGTAATACTGTTCCTTTACCACATCCACAAAAATATCCCAAGTGGGATCGACCCCATATAATTCAGACTCCTCTGTGTAACTCTACTCCCAATAAGTTTCCCCCCAATGTTTGACATGGGGAATATCTTTAAGGAGTACAAAGGTGATCTTTTCTTTGTCGGAAAATTTTTGAACAGAGAAATAACCTTCTAGCAGATTTAACCATTTGTCTAGGGCTTCTACATCTATCTGTCCTTCAAATACATGAATATCAAAATTAACTTGTACCTTGAAAGGCGAGGTGCCTCCAAAGTGGTCGCTTGATGAAGATGCACCTGTTGCTATCGACAAGCGTTGAAGGATGTGGGAAAAATTCTCCATCATTTCGTCCATCTGTTGCGTGAGAAATTGCTCAAGCAACAGACTGATAGGATCGTCTGCTCCATCATTTTTCTTTTCTTCCGCCATTGAGGGTTTCATGGGTGTATGAGAGCAATTGTCCTCAAGAGAGAAGAGCTCGAGACCCAACTTGCTATACTCGAACCTCGTCGGGGACATGCACTGAAAAAAATGATCAAGAACAACTTGCTCTGATACCACTGATCCAGATTATTTTCGGCATGAAATGAGAGAAGAGATATAATAAAGAAATTCATAGAGATATCGAAGATATTCAATAATATAACATAAATATATCAGATATGCAACCAGAAACACAGAGATACAGTAATACATGATTTCTATTAATGAAAGAAATGTACAGAGACTGTAAAAATACAGAGTGAAAGACTCGCTAGAATGGTGGAAACTTATCTCTGAGAAGAGATCTGATGGCTACTCGCATTCACAAGAAGATGAGTACAATGAGGCTCTGAAGGCCTTTTTACAATAAACAGGAATGCGAAAAACCCTAGACATCCAAAAACCTAACCCTAGGAGATGAAGCACCAAAAGTCATGTGGGCCTCGTTTGGATAAGTTAGTACATCAACTTTCCGGGGTCGTAACTTTTGTATACGATCTTCGTTTTAGGCGTATGATAACTCGTTGGAAAGGTATCGCCGAGGATATTCATTTTTGGGTATAAATCATGCCTTCGAGTATAATTGAGAACATCGATCTCAAAAAACCTTCATTTAGGCCCTCAAAATGGCCCCGGAAGTTAAAGCCTGCTAAAAATAGTAAATTGCCAAAATTTCCAGAAAACTATTTTGAGCCAGTTGGAAAAGGTGGGTGGCCACCGATATCCACCTGGATCACTTAATGACTCCCTTGTGACTAACGTTTATTAAGATTGATGACTAGAAATCTTGGTTGGCGGTGACACATGCTTATTGGGTAAACTACAAGTGGAATACAGGTGGCCACTAAATGGGACCTATCGAACTGGCAGCTATAAATGAAGAGGTCCAAGATTTGATGAGAAAAGAATATGGCAGGAGGCTGGTCTTTTCACAACCATTGATAACTTATGGAAACAAGATACAAATGGTTATTCTACTATCCGGAAGGAGTCTGCTCCTCCTTTCCGGTTTATTAGTGAGCGTCCTCACTGCGGAGGTGTGGACTGTCAACCTTCACACATTGATTCTTTACCTAGTTTATTCGACTCCAGGCCGAAAGCCCATTATAAAACATCTTCACACATTGATTCTTTACCTAGTTTATAGCCCATTATCAAACATCTTCACACATTGATTCTTTACCTAGTTTATCTGACTCCGGGACAAAAGCCCATTATCAAACATCTTCACACATTGATTCTTTACCTAGTTTATCTGACTTCGGGCCAAAATCCCATTATCAAACATCTGGGGAAACCAGAGCTTATAAGGTAAAAAGGAAGGCATCTCTAGTTTCCGGAGGAAGGCTGTTGATAAATCTTTTCAAACTCGCAAATATAGAAGATAGTGGAAATCAAATAAGGGTTTGAGGTGGTTAGTTCTTGGTTCTGATATTGGCCTAGAGGAAACATGTAGAATGTCGATTTGTGGGTTGGTTGGTAGATTCTCTTATGGGAATTTACGAAGGGACAATCTTTCAGATTGGCTGGAAAAATCCCGGATGCCACTATTAGGATATACCCCCGAGATTTTCTACCTTACAAAAGGCTGGCTAGGCGTCCTTTGAAAATATTTGGAGGCTGCCTCGCTCATACTGGAAAAAATATGGATAAATGGTGGCAATAGTCTTATGATAAAAAGGTGGAGTGTGGCCTTTGATCCGGCTACTGAGTATTTTTCTCATAGACATTTCTGGGTTCTCTTACCAGGGTTACCTTGGCACTTTGGAATGAAGGTGTGCTTCAGGCTATAGGGAATTATCTCGGCCTTTTTATTGCAGTTAATACAAAATCACTCACCATGGGTTCAAGGAAGATTGTCCAGGTTTTATTTTAAATGGATATTCACCAGGGGCTTCCAGAAAACTTGGAGATTGAATGAAGGGGTTGGTGCTATCTTCAGTGTTTGGACTATTTAGGTGTACCTTTTAGATGTAGTTTTTATCGAAGCACAAGTCATTTGTGGCGTGACTGTAAAGGCTTCATTGATTCAGAGGATGAACCAGAAGGAACTTTTCCTAAGTATGACACACTAGATACTTCTCAGAAACTGGATTCTATGGACCGGGTCCCATACAACTGGCTCATGGAGATGACAGTTCACTAGAATATTTGGAGTCGTTGGTGGGTAAGTTGAAGACATTTTGTCCTATTCTCTTTTCCTCTTTGTCTCTTTTGGAATGGGATGCGATCAACTCCTCAGAGTGGTTAAAAATCATGACAAAAAATGTTGAAACTTCTCGGGTAGTTGATGGGGGGGTTTTTGTATACTCTAGTCAACCTGCTGAGTGTCAGGAGGTTTTGAATCCAATAACGGATGTTCCCTCGAGGATTTCTCCTCCAAATATACTCTGATCCCTGGATGAGACAAATGAGGGTAACCTAGAGAATCTCACATCAGGTACATTGCATATTTCGTCTATAGAACCATTAATTGGGTCCTAGCCCTTGTAGTTGGAAGAGCCCTCTTCGCTTCCCGGTTATTGAGAATCGAAGGAAGACGAATCTACACTCTCTGTTGTCCTATATTCCTTTATACCTTTTATCCGAGACCGAGACTCTTCAGTTAATTTACCAGTCTTCCTTGGAAAGTCTGTTATAAAACCTCCTCTCGATGCTGGGGAGGCTAGCTCATCGCGTTCGATTGAGGGCGGGTCAGGGAAGGAATATGCTTGGTCCCGTGGGTTAGGCATTGAACATTCGCCTATAAAAACTAGAAGCGCGTGCAAAAATTCTTCTACCTTATCTTCTTTAGATACAAATACTCCTTCTAATTCAGAAGGTGGGGCACTTAGAGTAGTGAAGGCCCTGGCGAGGGAAAACTAATGATTATGCTCTCTCTCCATCTCAGAGGGAATGGAGGCACCCTTAAAATCACCTCAGTATGAAGTGTTCTTGAAAAAACTCGCCTTGATATTTTTTTTTTACAAGAAACACTAGTACATTCAGAAAAATCTAGAAACTTTAACACTAAGGCCAAGTTGGTTTAGTTGTGCAGTCAACTCTGTGGGAACCTCTCGTGGTATGTTGGTCTCATGGGATCCAAATGTTTTCGATTTAGATGCTTTCCTTACATGTGGTGGGATATTATTGACATGAATCATTTTAGCAAACAAAAATGAGGTTTCCTTCTTGAATGTGTATGGGCCTTGTTTGAAGCGTTTCTAGAACCAGTTGGCAGACTCCGATTTACTATAAAAAAAGAATCTCATCATTGCGAGGGATATTAACTTGACCCTATCCTCGGAAGAGGTTTGGGGAGGCTCATCATCTATGGGACTTTCGGATGGATATTATAAATCTTTTTTCGAAGAGAAGCATCTTATTGATTTGGTTCCAGGAAAAATGGTTCCTACTTGGAGAAATGGCCGATTTGGTGCTGATTGGATCTCCAAGAGATTGGAAAGATTTCTCCTTTCGGAGGATTTTCTTACGGGGGTTGGAATTTACCGATCTTGGGTAGAATACCCTTTCATATATGATCATGCCCCAATTCTTCTCCAGTAGGAGGTGCCTCCAAAATTTAAAGCTTATCCTTTCAAACTCAATCCACAATGGCTTTTGGATCAAGAATTTGAATTGATGGTTCGGGCTCTTTGGAATGAACCAAAATATCTTGATGAAGAAGGTAAACAAAAAAGACTTATTTGGAAATTAAAGGATCTAAAGGACAAGAAAAAGCATTGGCAACAACTTCGATATCAACAGGATCTAAAGGACAAGAAAAAGCATTGGCAAAAACTTCGATATCAATAGGCAACTGCACATCTCAAGGGTTCGGAAAAGGATATTTCCATGTTACAAGATATTCCGGAGGGTTGTAAAATTCTAACCTTGTACAATATCTACCGCGAACCGATATTCCAAAAAGAACATAATGCCGGGGTACGGCCTCAATTGTTACAGGCACCAAGACTCTCGAGAGGGGGCCTAGCACCCCCTCTCTAACTCTCACAAGACCCGCTGCAAACGCCAGACACTACTACTCAGGTAAAGAATATAACTGCTGCATCCAACATTCCCTCCCCACTTGCTTTGCAATGAGGGTTACGTGGTTACATAGTCAACAATCCAGTAACCGGGATCCTGTGGATATTGGTACACCCACATATTCCTCTTGGACCCCACCATTGTTTCTTTCTGCTTACTATTTTAGCAGCTTTTTCGCTTCCTAAACTTCCGTACATTTTGTGGCCCTAAACGATGTTTTTTTTTTTGGGTATGTTGCTCTCATAAAACGACATCTAAAAATGCTATTTTGTCTCTATCATTGTATGCCTCTGATAGATCTTTCCAACTATCTATCATACACCTAAAACGAGATCGTAGTAAAATATTTAATTCTGGAAGTTGATGCACCAACTTACCCAAATCCGGGTCCATATGACTTTTGGTGTTTCATCTCCTGTATTAGGGTTTTTGATGTCTAGGAATTCGGTATTCCTGCTATTGTAAAAGGGCCTTCGTGAGTCTCATTGTAATCATCTTTCTCACTTCCGACGCAGTAGCGGCCACATCTCTTTCTCAGATAAGCTACCACTTCTAGCTAGTTTATTTTCCCCATTCCACCGTAGTTATTATTTCCGCCATTTGTTATTAATGAAATGGAAGTCTTATTCACGCATCTCCTCGCGGGTTTATGTGTATTTCAGATTTCATTGTGTTCCTACATAAATCGATCAGTGGTAATGCAGCTGCATGCTCATTCTCGATCCTTGCATGCTGTCCAACGAGATTGGGGTGATAAGGAGTTGAGGCTCGATCCGGGTTGAACCTTTGCAAGATCACCCTCAAGAACCCCGACAACCGCCCATGGGAGAAGAAAATAGCATGAGAGGGTTGTGAGATCCTATCATTATGTTGCTCGAGGAGGCCCTCAGAAACAAAGGAACGCGATGACATACTTGCCCGTGAGCTCTTCAATCTGGATTCAATCGCATGCATGCACCACATCCATAAGCCACTCGAGGTGCCACCCTTTTAAGGCAATAGCAAACTTTGACATTCTATTATTTGAAGGACTAATATATGATACAAATGCCGTAGATGATGGTTGAATCTATTAGAAGGATATTTCTCTATTCATGACTTTTCTGACTGAGGATATTTTGCGCTCCTCAAAGCCACCTCCCATGTCAAGGACTAGTGAGAAACCTACTCGAAGCAAGAGGACGAGGGAAAACCCTCTTTGTTCTCAACCACACACACCTGGAATTCTTTTCAAGATGCCAATATGAAACAATTATTATCCCAGTGGGGAGCTATGAGAACAAATACATAATGACTACGCTGAAGCAACAAAGGGACCAAGATGTGCATGAGATGATCAATCTGTTTCAATTCCTATGCACAAAGTTAAGTATCAAAGATCTGTAGAAACATTTTAGTGTTAAAGTACCGCTACTTGTTCCGTGACGTATACATTTAGGAGGAAATGGAGTTCCTCACATCTCACTTGGTGTGTGGCATACCGATATGCTTCCAAGATTGAGCGTAAGTTCAAACAAAAGAAGCTAGACTTTGGATCTATGAATCAAAATAAGAAGCATGGGAAAGGTACTCCCAAACCGCGAAACAAAGGACTGCCACATGGGCAGCCCAGGACAACCCACTAAAGCCACAAGCAAAGAACAACACCACTGGCCAAAAAGGACACGCAGGAAGTTGTGTGAGTTCATAAGAGCTCCACTCACAACACAAGTGAGTGTCCCCGGCCAAGCAGCCACTAGTAGCCGAGTTGAAGGCTTCAAAATCGAATGCATTCTCTGAATCTGAATCATAACCTGACAAAGGGAATGACAGAGGGAAGCAAATTAACGATGTGGAGCACAATGCCACCATTGCCACCATGAAGATCCGTATGAGAAACCAAGATCCGAGGAGGCATAGCTGCCTCTCTTCCATTCCAAGATGTGGGTAAAGGGTTCCCAACTACAGTTCATTGTCAGTCAACGGAGCCAAAAGAACCTCATCTCTGTACAGGTCGTCAAGCTGGCTGGGGCTCAATTGTACAACACACCCAATAAACTACACCATCAGTATGTGACCAAGGATGGGACTCTCCAAAGATAGTCGACAATGTCATTTCCTACAAATACTGCCCTTCACATATGAGGCATGGTGACATTGCTCCTTCTGATGTTTCGAAGTATTAGGGCCAACCAGATTCTGTGGAAGTTTTACATGGCTTGTAGCGAAAGAGTGACTCGTACGTTATTATCACTTTGGGAAATAAGATGTACAGATTACTGGAGATAGCACCACTTACCACCATCTCTTTGCCATCGCAAAACAATGCAAGAAGCTTCCATTTCCAAAACCAGAATGGTTTTCTCCTCATGATTCTCCTGTGAAAGCTTAAGACTGTGGCCATGACCTCTATACACCACCGCACTAAAACAACAGATGGATAAGGCTGTGGAGGAGTATGAGGACATCTTCTCCTCCCCCACAGGCGTGCCTCTACACTGCCAAGTCAAACACCCTATCGAGATTCGACTCTGCACCACTTCCCAATGGACCCATTGCATCAGACGCCTGTCTCGGAGAATGGCCTAAATCAAGAGGTAGATTCGAGTCAAGTTGGCAGAAGGTCAAGATCCTGCCAGTCTATCATCGGGAGCCTCGATTGTATTAGTGAAGAAGGATGGACTTGGAGATCCTCGGTGATGACTACCAAAAGCACCAAAAAGATCACTGCTCGAACAGTAATTCGATCCCAATTTGATCATTGACCTTCCTGACCAACTCAAGGGGAAAATATTTCAGCAAGATCGACTTGAGTTTGGGTATCACTGTGCAAATTCAATCGAACCCTCTGATGTGTGGAAGATTGCATTCAAATCCAAGGAGGGGCCTTTGGAATGGTTGGTCATGCCTTTCGAAGATTAAATGCCTCTCGCGAACTCCTTCTTTATGAGGCTAATGGACGACATCCTCAAGGCCATTCACCAACTCATTTGTAGTGGTGGTAACTTGATGACATTCTGATCTTCAGCCAGACTTGGAAGAGCACCTCCACCATCCCATTGTGTCCTTCCGAACATTATGGCAACACAGTTGTGTGCCAATTCTGGAGAAATGCACTTTTGGCATAACCTGTGTTCAAGATCCGGGACATTGTTGATGGAGCGGGGGTATGTGATCCAAAGAAGATCCAAGTTATTAGAGGATTGGCTGAAACCTTCAACCATCTAACAGAGCGCCCAGGCTTTAGGTCTGCTAACTTCTACCGGCAGTTTGTGTTGGGATTCTATGGATCACTTGGCCTTGGAGTCAAGTCACCAAGGGAGGAGCCAAACAAATTATTTTGGTCCTAATCTCAATAGAAGGCATTCGAGTAGTTGAAGCATCGCCTCTGCCCGCACTGGCTCACATTACTGTGACGTAAAACCATTTGAGATCAAGACAGATCCCTCTAACTATGTTGTTGGGGCAGCCCTTACTCAACATGGGTATCTAGTGGCATATCACTGTGCTGAGACACTTTCCGACACAATCCGGAAGTATCCCACTTATGAAAAAGAAATGAAGTTCCACAGCAAAGCTTATTTACAATGGAAGACATTTTTGGGAAAGAAACAATCATCCACACAAACCACTAACCCTTGCAGTTCATATACAGACATTAGGCGGAAGCGAATCCATCGGCGGGTCCATACTGCGAACAGCTTCATTTGAACATTATACAAAAGGTAACACCAATAATGTTTACAATCGCTCAGCTTGACCACCCATCGTGGCTTAACCATCAGTGGCTCAACTCTTAGGTACCGGTGATTCGGGATTACCATTTTCTCTATACAAGTGATCCTGAATTTGGCCACACATACAATAAACTCTTTGAGGGTAAGCAAGTTCCAAATTTACACCTCCAGGATGTTCTCTCGCTTTTGTCACTTGGGACACCCTTGAAGTTCTTCAAGGAGCGTACAAGATGATTTGGGAGGTGTAACCTACAATGTATTTCGTTATCAGTCAAGAAAACCAGTGGCATCAGTAAAAGTATTTCTACATAAACCTTTCACAAGATGTCGGAAGCATCATCTCCCTCGCACTTGTGCCATTGCCAAACCGACTATCAAGGAAGTGGCACTTTATAATTCGCCCGCTCCCGAGACACCTTGGGAATCCATCTCCATTTATTACATGTCGGGCCTTCCTTTCTACTAAGCATGGCACTGATCAGGCTTAGTCAACACCGATTCTCAAAGATGTCCATTATGATGGCTCGAAAGAAGAATATCACAAATCCACTTAATCTCTTCTTTGAACGAGTGGGTACACTTTGGGATCCACAGTCTATCATCTCAACATCGACCAGAGGGTTCCTAAGACGTATCCTTCCCGGCTCGATGTTGATACCAAGCTACACTTGGTTCCACAACCCTTCTATATCCGTGAACCCATGGCCGAAGGGTTGTCAACCTGATGATCGTATTACTATGCACATACAATTTAAAGCATCCACACACATGGGATGAGAGCCTCTCCCTAAAGTGCAATAAATACACAACTACAACCGGGCTTCCATAGCTCCTAACTAGCTTTCACAACCCTTCAAGTGGGTCATCCCAACCACTATGTCCATTGACATAGCCATGCCATTTGTGGCTACTCTGTGAAGATTTAGCTCATGTCCAAGGTGGATATGCAAACAACTTTCCATTGAGAACATTCAACACATATTCCAACAAGTCCAAGAGATTTTACAAAAATCCAATGCCAAGTACAAGAAACGCCAAGATCAACATCAAAATACACAACTTCCAAGGGCTTAACAAAGTGGTCAAGATTTTGCAAGGAGCTACCATCGAACCCACCGCAAGCTTCATCCGGCTTCGATATGGGTCAGACACCCTCACCACAAGGATATAGGGGAAAATGCCTTTGAGCTCAACATTCCACCATTCGGTCCGCACCAAGAATAATGGACCAGTCTCTACCTTCCACCACTACTAGACATCCGACATGGTAGAACAACTCACACTAACATAGTTAAATCTAGACTGCATGTGGATACATAGACTGCCACCCCCCAAAACAAAGGATACCGCTATATCAAGCTGTCAAAGCAGGCCAACTCTTCACCAAGGCAAATGGCTCACCAGTGGGACCAAGTGTTCAAGTTTCCTCATCTCATGGAGGAACCAACGCAATGTGGACCATTGCTTCCTAAGGGGAGGAGATCTAGGTGGATATTGCAGGCCACCCACCTATTCCCACTTGGACCCCCACCATTACTTCTTTTCATTTTCTGGCTGCATTTACTATTTTTAGCAGCTTTTTAAGTCTCTTTAACTTCCGCAGCCATTTTGAGGCTCTAAACGATGTTTTTTTGGGTATGTCAAAATTATTATTTAACAATGCTATTTTGTCTCTCGAGCGTTGTAGGACTCAGATAGATCTTTCCAACGAGCTATCATACACCTAAAATAGAGATCGTGTGAAAAAGTTATTTAATCTCCTGCAGTTGATGCACCAACTTGCCCAAACGGGCCCACATGACTTTGGCGCTCATCTCCCAGTATAGGGTTTTGACGTCTAGGACTTTGGCACCCCCAAGCATTGTAAAAAGGGCCTTCAGCCCTATTGTAATTCATCATCTTCTCATGGATGAGAGTAGTTTGCACCACATCTCTTCTTAGAGATAAGCTACTCAAATACTTAACTAGCTTATTTCCATTCTGTCTTTAAGCATTTTTCATTCATTTGTTATGAATGAAATGAAGTTCTATTTCCGGCCGTGATTCTCTGTTTATGTGTGCTTCAGATTTCATTGTGTTCCTACATAACCGATCATCAACAATGCCCATGGATCCTTCTACACTAAGAACTTCTCAAGGCTCACAGATTTTGTTAATGAATTCGCAACATTATTCTTCAAAAGTGTCCACCTTCATCAGTAATACTTTTCTTCAATCATGTCTCTCACAAAGTGATATTGAACATCAATGTGCTTTGTCTTTGAATGATAGTGTGGTCTCAAGAAAATTGCACTCGGGACCATTACACTCTATCCCATGCCTTCTTGTGCTCAACCCAATACTGAACACAATCTTTGTAACCATATCAGTTTCATTTTTCTGTATGAGTGGCTACCATGTATTCAGATTTTGAAGTTGAAAGTGCCACTACAACCTGCCTTTTGCTCATCCAACTTATTGCTCCTCCAAACAAAGTTAAACACATACTCCGCTGTAGATCTCCTATTTATCCAAATTCTCCACCAGATCCACAAAGCCATGTATATCAACCACTGCCTTAATCCTGCCTTCCTTTCAGAGTACAACCTATAGCTAGAAGTGCCATGCAAATACTGAAAATCCTTTTTATCATTGCCCAATGCTCCTTCCCGGTTTTGACATATACCTCGCTCAAAACTCCACGATGTGCAATGTCCGGTCTAGTACACCATTGCATACATCAGATTGCCAACTGCAGTTGCATATGGAACATGAGACATGTCCTCCTCTTTCTTCATGTGTCTTGGGACACCGATCCACAAATAAATTTACACCAACATGAATATGAACCTTTTAATCGTTTATATTCCTGTATATTAAACCTCTCTAATATTGTCTAGACATATTTTCTCCGATGAATCCGTGAGTTTCCTCCTTTTTCGATTTCTTTTAATTTCCATTCTCAAAATGAAATTTGAAGCACCAAGATCCTTCATGTCGAATTTAGAGGACAACCGATTTTTCAGATCCGATAATCTCCTTTGTTGTTTTGTCAAGAACATGTCATCTACATACAAGACCAAAATAAATCAAAATGATCACCAATTGTTCTAGAATACACAGCTGATCCTTCATTTTTGTGAAGCTAAGTCCTGATATAAGTATCATCAAATTTTGATACCACATCCTTTGTGATTGTTTTCTTAAACTATTAGACTTTTCACTGTATTACCAAAATTTTCTTTTCCTTTTCACAAAGATAACTTTCTAGTTGCTTCATAAAGATTTCCTCTTCCAGATTTCCATGCAGAATGTTGTCTTCACATCCATCCGTATTTATTTCAAAATCAAATGCAAAGAACAACAGATAATATAAGTCTTATAGAGGTTAACTTGGCAATAGGAGAAAAATCTCACTAAAATCAATTCCCCAACCTGAATAACCCTTTGCTACTAATCGAAGCTTTGTATTTCTCCACTTTTCCTTCTTCATTCACTTTCTTTAAATACCCATTTGTCGCCAATGGTCTTCCAAATAAGTAACCTAATTAGATCACAAGCCTCATTTTTATCTAAAGATGCCATTTCTTCTTCCATGGCTCCTTTTCCATAGATTTCATCCCTTCAATCCACTCAGCCCCTCGACAGCTTCTAGGATCATCATCGCATAGACAGCACAATTTGAACGAAAATCGATGGACTATACCTTTCTCGTAGCCTTTCTCGATCCGATTCAATGTTAGAGAATGAGGCTCTTATCTTTCTAATTCATGTTCTTCTGCAGAGTCCGCTTCATCATCCTTTAACTCAAAATCTATCTTCTCTCAAGTTCTTCCTTACTTGTAGGACTTCCTGCTTAACAACATCCTTCATTTCTCTAAATACCACATCTCGCTATACACTACCTTCTTTAGTTTCTAGGAGAGTTCCAAAGTTTATAACCTTGGAGACCATCTTTATATCCACAAAGATACATTTTTCAGCCTTCTTTATCCAAATTTTACTCCTATTTTCCTTTTGAACATGAACATATGCATCGCAACCAAATACCTTTTAAGATGTGTGAGAAGGTTCCTTACCAATCCATACCACCTCGTGTGGATTTTTATCACCCAACGCTGATGAGGGGTGGGATCAAGGACTGATAACATGCAAGGCTCCACCCAGTCACTTCCAAAATTCTTGCCCTATCCCACCACCACCGAAAGCATGCACCTTGCTTTTTCCATCAATGTCCTGTTTTCATCCTTTCCGCAACTCCATTCTCGTTGAGGTGTATATGGAGTAGTCTTTTGCCTTGCTATACCTCACTCTTACATAATTCTTCAAATTCATTCCCAAAAAAACTCTCCACCATTATCTGTACTCAACACCTTAATTTGTTTCTTCTATTTGATGCTCAACAAGAGCCTTAAACTCTTTTTAAACCTCATGTAAAAGACTTCAGATTTCTTTCCCTAGAAAAATATATCCAAGTTTTCCTTGAGAAGTCATATATAAAATGAGACATAGTACATAGATTTTCCTAATGATGGGACCGCCACAGGTCAAAAAACATCACTGTGAACTAGCTATAAAATTCCTTCTCAGTCTCGCTAAAAATTGTAGGAATCTAATTCATTCTTCTTCCCATATAGAAAATGTTCATGTAAATCAAAACTAGAGCATATTAGACATACCTTTCAACCATACCTTTACCATATAATAAGACCCTTCTTCTCCTATATGCCTTTGATACAATAACATAACCTTTTCTCCGTGAGATCAGAGGGAGTTCTTTTTCTTCTTCAACTTCAATATCAGAACAATGGAGCTATTACACCAATCACTACTATGCTTCCTAGAAGCTTATATACAGTTCCAAACCGAACTCCCTATCAACACCATTGCTCCTAACCATCCCGCAAGTTCCCTTTTCAAAAATTGTTTTACCCCAACATCTTCCATTTTGCTTACTAAAATCAAATTTCCGGGCCATACTGATGTGTAGAACACCAGGAAAGGTTCTAATCCTTCCATCTATGAGTCTCAACTGACCTCTTCCTTTTCCTATGATTCTCGCTGTCAATCATTACCCAAGAAAACATTACCTCCATCATACTTTTCATTCGCAGATAACTACTCCTCGTGGGGAGTCATATAAAAAGAAGCACCATTCAATCAACCATGCATCATTATCTCCATGTGTGCTTGAAGAGGCCAAGTAATATCCCTCCTTATTCTTTGGAGGTCTTTTCTTCTACAGAAGAAGATTCTCCAGATTCCTTCTTTTCTCTCAACTTTGGATCTACACCGCCTCTTGTAAAGGCCCTTCTTCACACCTCCAACATACCTCTTCCAAACTTTCCAGAGATTTAGATCTACTCCTTAGACTTAGATCTCCACTTGAGAAATAGATTTATTTCTTTCCTCGGGAACGCCCCTCTGCAAAATAATGCATCTGTGATATGTCTTTCCATATTATTTCGTCTCATGTCCTCCGACAACACGGACGAGACCACTTCTTCAAACTTCAAAGAAGTTGTATTACTACCTATGGGCTACAAACTGACTATCCCACGATTCTCGTAAAGAACACAACAAACCGATACATTCATCTTCATCTAAAATTTTAATATCAATGGATACTAACTAACTTACCACAAAATTGAAGGCATTCAAATGCTCTCACACCGAATTCCATCTCTCTCATCCTCGGGTTATATAACTTATTTCTAGGAATAGTTTATTTACTAAGGAATTATATTGATACAACTTCCCAACTTTTCCCATAAATACTCGGTTGTAGCTTCCTCTCACACATCTGCACATCAATCGTGAGAGATGATACCGACCAGGTTTTGCCTTCCGATCCATGTTTTTCCAATCATCCTCTGTAGTCTGTGAGGGTGCAGATTCGATCTATCATGATCCAATCGATCTCTGACCAACAAAATATCTTCCATATTGAGCTTCAAAAAATCAAAACTTTTCCCATTAAAATTCTCCATCGACTTCCATCTTCGCTAAATTCCTTTGCCATTTATTTCACCTAAAAAAATCAATACAACAGATCTCACACTGTAACAAGACTTATCACAAATTCCGAGCCAAACCCTCGACCATAAAGGTGTACCCCTGAAGCCAATAAAGCTCGATACCAAATGTAAATTATAACTTTGTACAATATCTATCGCAAACATATATTCAGTAAAAGAATGTAAAAGATACAATGACAAATACAAACATTACAATGTAGATTTTTCACCTGAAACCCAAACCGAGAAACCAAATATATTATATTCATACATTGTGTTACATTGTTTACAATACAATATACATATAGGAGCCATAAGTATCCAAACCCTAACCCAATGACCGATTAGTCAATAACCCTAATTCATTAACCAGAAATAGAAAACCATTGGCACATGGTTTTTTGCCGATAAAACCACCTAAATATCATGTCCCGAAATATGTCGCCCTAAGGCGACTTTTTTTTCTGAGGGTGCTTACCCCCAATCCGCCAGCCAAATTCACTTCTCGAGGGAATAGCTGCCCTCTAACCCCCGAGCACTCAGCAGACGCTCAGACACTACTACTCGTGAAAATAATATAACACGTACCCAACATAGGTGATATCACATTAGAGAATGAATCTTTATTAAAATATTTGGAACATGAAAGGAATAGATTGATAAATGAAAATGAAGAACTTTGGCGCCAATGCAGCCGAGCCATATGGATTCAGAGTGGGGATCAAAATAAATTTTTTTTTCATAATTTTGCAAACTTCAGGCACAATAAAAAATACATTTGGGAGATTATGGATGATGAGGGACACATTCATACAGGACAAAAGAACATTAAAGCCGAAACAACCAACTATTTCCAATAGTTTTTCAAGGAGAATATAGTTTCTTCGATCTCCGAACAAGTCAAGGTGGCGGAAAAATTCTCTAGCATGATCACAGAAGTTGAAGCTGAGGGTTTGTACTCCCCAGTGAGTTTGGAGGAATTAAGAGATATCCTAAAAAATTTCAAGATTGACAAGAGTCCGGGCCCTGACGGCTAGACTGTGGAATTGTTTGTACATTTCTTCGATCTTGTTGGGGGGAGGGGGGGATCTTCTATATATGGTCGAAGAGTTGAGACAGAAAGGAAAATTTTTAGGAGGTTTAAACTCAACCTTCATAGCTTTAATTCCCAAGACAAAAAAACCTCTTTCTTTTGGGGATTATAGACCGATCTCTCTGTGCAACCTATGCTACAAAATAATTTCAAAAATTATAGCAAACAAGATAAAGCCTATCCTGTCTAGATCGCTTTCTGATGAGAAACTAGGATTTTTACAAGGGCATCGAATCCAATATGCTATAGGTACTATACATGAATGCCTTCACAACATAAAAAATAAGTTAAAGTAATTAGTTTTAAAGATGGATCTTCAAAAAGCATATGACTGTTTCAACTGGGATCTATTGAGGATGATTCTTATTCAAATTGGTATGGGTACAAAGGTGACAAATTGGATCACGAGTTGTGTGGACTCAACTTCCTTCGCTATATTAATAAATGGAGAGGCCACAAATGTTTTCAAAAGTGGAAGAGGCTTAAGGCAATGATGCCTATTATCATCCTTACTCTTTATCTTGGTTATGGAAGGTTTAAGTTTATTATTAAAGGAGAGTCAAAGAGAAGGGAAGCTGATGGGTATAAATGTTTCTAGAAATATCAAAATTCTCCATATATGATTTGTCGATGATGTTATTATTATGACAAATGATACAATGCAGGAATGGTGGGAGATAAACAAAGTATTAAAATATTTTTGTATAGCATCAGGATTAGTGATAAATGGTACAAAGTCCACATTTTATCAAGAAGGTATGTCGGAGCATGAGTTATCTCCTTACAAATCACTGTTTCATTTTAAGTTTTTTGATCTGGCTTCGGAATTTAAGTATCTCGGTTTTTATTTAAAGACTGGTCCCTAGAAGGCGACTGATTGGAATTGGCTGATCCAAAGAATGGAAAAAAAGATCGATAACTGGTGTTTCAGATTGTTATCTTTGGGAGGTAGGCTTACTTTGCTAAAGGATGTATTAGAAAATCAACCTATCTACTGGTTGTCTTTAGAAATTATTCTGTGCTCGGTATTAAATGCTTTGAGGAAATTAATGGTCAATTTCCTTTGGAAAGGAAATCGTGACACAAAGCAATATCACCTTGGTAAATGGGATTAGATTTCTTTACCAAAGCACTATGGGGGTTGGGGTCTTTGAAATATCATTGAGTTCAAGCATGCTTTGGCTGTGAACTCTCTATGGAGGATATTAACGAGTTCAAGTATCTGGCACCGAGTTATAAAGGACAAGTACCTTCCACACACAACTACAAAAGAATGGTTCAGGTCTACTACTTTTCAGCAAAAGGCAACTTCCAGAATTTGGGGCGGGCTCTTAAAATCTTTTCATTTAATCAATCATTGGTTGAGATGGAACCCATGATCGGGCCAACTCATAGCCCTTGGGGAATATAGGATTCTCAGAATGGGGGATAAATCCTTTGTCTTAGTTAATCTGATTTCTGCTCTGCATTTTAGGAATATATATACATTGGCGCAGGCATTGAAGACCAGTGACAACTCGCAAATTTCCGTTTCTTGGCTAAAAAGTAATGAAATAGGACTTTCAGATGATCTGGCCATAGAATGGGATCACTTTAGGAAGGAACTAATTGACTCTGGAGTGTATCTATAGGATCACGAAGATACTTTGCTGTGGACAGGTGGTGATCATTCTGAAATTCCCAGTGTTTTAATTTTTACTGGGCCGTACTGTCAACAAAAAAATTGAGGAAATTCAGTGGTTGGCATAAATCTATATGGAAATGGAAAATTCAATTAAAAATAAAACTTTTTATTTGGTTGGCAGTGGAAGGAAAGATCCTCACCTGGGATACTCTTCAATCCATAGGTAGAGAAGGTCTTGGGTTATGCTATTTATGTAAACAAGATTTTGAAAATATTGGCCATTAATGCAAGGTTATAAAACCAATTGGATTGGTATTACTCTGGCGGAATGCATTAAGAATTGGTATGAGGATAAGTCAGTTCCATCGACTTTGGCTGCACATATTTGCTGGTTCATTTGGATCAAAAGGAACATAGCCATTTTCGAGGGGAGCACACCTTCTCTTCATACTGTGATATATAAATCCCTTGTGCAACATATTGGGAATGAGGTACAAAACAGGATAAAATTCTGAGGAGATTTATGATACAACAACATAGCAATATTCCAGTTGCTTATTTTGATGGGGCTTCCCAACTGGATGGTTTATGTTGCGGAGCGGGTGGAGTTATAAAATTTCTCGATTTGTTTTCATAAGATGGGCATTCAACTGTGGCAGAGGAACTAACACAAAAGCTGAGCTTTTGGGTGCATGGGCTACCCTCTTATTGGTTTTACATATTTCAGTCAATCACTTACAAATCCTGGGCGATTCCAAAGTAGTGATTGATTGGTTATCAATTAGAGGCAGTCTCAAAGCTTGTGTTATCGAGGGATGGAAAGAAAGGATAAAGGACATGGTCAGAGGCTTCACTTTTATCAGTTTTGATCATATTCTCAGGGACTCCAATAAGGATGCATATCTCCTATCAAAGCAAGCGATTGGAGAACCAGAAGGAAGCATTGTATACTATCCATAGACCAATGGTATAGCGGGGCAAAAGAGACATATTAACCTCCATTAGTATTGCGGTCATAAATAGTTTTTTTTGTTGTCCTTGTTTTTTGTTGAATAGTGTATGGTGAGTTTCCTTTGCCTGCTCCAGAGTTTCTTTGTATTTTGTAATAGTTTTGATACTATTTGAGTAGGTCTCGGTTACCTCTCATAGTCTTCTGGTCATGTAATGCTATATTGGTCGGGGTATGTAATGTTTTCTGATCTGATCTGGGGAACAATTTGGGCCTAGATGTGGAGGAAGAGATGTAAAAGAATTATATTTCCTAATATAATTGAGATAATTTTTCTATTGGAAAAAAAAGAACTTTTATTTCTGAGTGTCTATGAATTCATGGATAATTTTGTTTAGTTATAAAGATTGACGTTGACAATTTATTCTTAATATTGTCTCTATGATTATCTTTGAATATGACCCCAAGCGATGATTTAGTGCAAATAAAATGTTGTTCTTTTGTATCCTGTATTGACTCATTTTGAATATAACGAGTGAGGCGTTTATCTTTTAATGCTTTGGAAATGGGTACAATATATATTACTAACCTGTTTAATATGAAATAATGTCTTGCTCTAAAATCAAGGTTATCCAAACTTTATAGTTACTTCTGAACTATGAGATTCATTTGAAGATTGTCTAATATGTTTTTTTGCATACTACTGGACTCATTTGAATATTTCCTAATGCGTTTTTTGTCATATTAGTAAATCTTAGGGATTACCACTCTCATTAGCATTTTTCATATTTTTTTGTATTCCCTAGTGCCAAGGATTGCCATGCCATTCTCATTGGTACTTGAGACATATATAACCTTTTAACTTCTTCTACATCTTCCATCTAATAGATTTTATGTGTTTTCAATATGGGATAAAGGTGCCCAATATGATGCTAACATGACACAAAAGTTTCATATTTCTATGCCAGAATGACACAAATATGATGCTAACATGACACAATAGTTATGTGATATGAAGCTAACAAGACACAAAGATGACACTAAAAGGATGCAAAAGTTACGTATTTTGACACTAGTATGACACATATGATTCCAATTATACAATATAGATGCTCAAATTGATGCAGATGCTAATGAGACGTATCAAACACATATTTTGTGCAATATTGACACTAAAAGTTGTTTTTTTTAGAACACATGATGTAAAATGATGCACAAACAATGCAAACACACTCTCTATAACATATATTTTGTTGTTATGATGATGTCATACATAGTATGCATTAAAAATGATCATTTTGTAAAGTGATACATTGATGCAAAATTGTGCAAATCACAATGCCCCCTAATGTGTTGCGTTTAGTGTCATCCAAAATTAAAAAAAAATCTCAAAAAATACACTACCTGATGATATCTCGTATGAACTGTCACACCTCATATATATATATAATACGTATTTGAGGTGTAACAATTCATACGATAGGATTAGGGTTTTTCCCTTAATGGCTAAAGTTGAGTCCCCTAATGTGTTTCCTCCTACTCATCTTGCTAATCAAGATCAAAGGATTCAACCTATGTTGACGGTGAGGGTTGGGTCCAAGTGATAAAAAGGGAAGAAAGGCTCCTATTGCATCAAAGTTTGTGCTAGTTAAAATCATGGCCACTTTAGGGGTAACTTCATTTAAACCTATGGAATAAGCTGCTTGGAAGGAACTTAGTAGATCCTCTCATGATGCTACCTCCAATGTGGGGGGAGAATCCAAAGGGACTGATCTCCACCTTTGATGTTGAACCCTTAGGTCAGTGATACGATAGAGGATGGTTAAATAAAACCCAAAGCATGGGTTATTCCATTACTCACTAAGAAGAAAATTGCACCTGTGAACCCTTACAAGGCTAAGTTGGTGGTTGTTGATGGGGAGGATATTGATTTTCATGTCAAATGTTCTTAATGAAGTGTGTATCAAGAAATTTCAAGGTCTTGCAAACCCTATCATGAGGACCATGGTTCAAAGCATTCACTCTTTGATGTCAAAATTAAATATCCCATGTCTATAAGAAGTTAAAGTGGTTGGATTTTTGTTAATCATAGATTTATGATTTATTTTTCCTAGTGATGCTTTATTTAATTATAATCACAAGGAATGATAAGGTGGGGTGGTTACTCTAGTCTTTCCCAATCTTTCTAAGGATGTAATATATTATGGGTTGACCCTTGTCACCTAGTGGCGTGGTTGTTGCTCAAACTTGATGACCAAGTTGTTGGCATGGCTAACACATTTATGCTCCCAATGAATTTGATAAGAGATCATCCATTTAGGAATGTTTAGTTGAGTGTCTCAAAGGAGACTAACTTATTTGCGGGGAATGTAATAATGTTGAATCTT
>SNQJ01S0018762.1:21168-52235 GCA_010110895.2 Picea sitchensis
TTTCCAGGATCTTGAACTTTAAGTGATAGAAATCACTCTCGATGTAAAGGACCCAGTGGCTTGCCAATGTTTTACTGGCCAGTCCACCTTCTTAATATAATCCATAACCGTTTTCGTCAAAAAAAAAATTCCAACAATTTAATTCTCAAATTTCACATTTACAACATAATTTCAGTATTCATAACTTGATTCAAAGAAAAACAGTAAACTATAAAAATACCTCTTGAAGAGGTTGTCCTTTGAGTGGTTTAAAATTGTCTACTAACAAAAGGTTGAAATTGTCTGAAAACTGAGTGTTTTCCTCCCAACCAACTAGGAACAAAGCCTCTCCGGCTCCCTAGCTCTAGGAAATCAGATTTCCTGGCCTCTGAGCCCAAAATCCTAGCAACACTAGTCCACTAGTAAAAACCCACAAAAAGTTTTGCAACCTTCCTCCTCTCCAAAATTTTTGCTCCTTTCACCTCTCCCTTGTTTCTCCTTTCTTCTAAAAACAAAAGTATTCCCACGTCCAACTCCCTCTTCCTTATCCTTCTCTCTCGAATCCTTCCCATCATTAATTTCCCATCTACCTTATCCTTTGTTATAAATTCATACCAACCCCAACCATAAATGAAATAATTAATATTATTCATCGTTGCATTTCTTAAATCAAAAGAATAATTAATTAAATGATAAAACCTGCTTAGTTCAATAATTAATTGATAATAATCATTAATTAATTTAACTGGGTGTTACATACACCCACCCTTCAAGAAACTTCATCCCGAAGTTATAGTAAATTACAATACAAGGATAGTAGTAACATGATTCATATGTCTAAATTAGATATGCACATCATTAAATCTAAACATTCATAAATACTAGTATACATACACAAGGCATGTATTCGTAGCTAGCACATACATGACTTGTGCGTGTACTAAGGACAATAATTATCACATCTAATGCAATTCCCGTATTCTTCCAATCCAATCAACAATGCTATTAATTTCATAAATAATAATAAACCATTTGCAATGTTTGCAGAATCCCTCAATTATGATAATTTAACACAAACAACATTCACTTAGATAATTGTAGTTCAATTAAGCATTTATTTATTTATTTTGAAACAAGATATAATTAGACACTTCCGCTATAAGATTAAAACCCCACACACTCTCAACTACTTCTAATAATCCTGCCTCCCTAACCTAATTCCCTCTTCCATCCCTAGCCTTCCTCTGTTGGACTATCCTGGAGCGTTAACTGTATTGACCTAACTCTAGATAGAACCCGTAAGTGGAAGTGTCAACTACCTTGACCAAGCTTTCCTAGCAGGCAACTGGCAGTCATCATCACACATCTAGGGGAATGTGATATAACACCATCCTCCCATAACTTTAGGTTTCAAAGGATACATGATGGGTAATGCCTCCACCCCTCCTGATATAACTAGGGTCAACACCCTATCATCGATCATATAGTGGCACTGTCTTGCTGGGAGTTTTTCATCGTATATTTAGTTTCAGGCAATCTCGCTACTTGAAAACCTGCACTGGCCCACATACCATAACAATGCATTTGAACCAACATAAGTTCACATACAAAGATTCATACCATATTGTTTCTCAGTCGATGTTCACGATATCAACCCTTTATTGTCATTATCCTTTGGCTATTTCATAGCCCATTAACCGACATATTAGTTATAACACAACTCACACATATCCATACACATTATCATGTAAACACATTTAACCATATCATCAACTCGGTATCCACGTACCAACATCTTTAAATTTCAAAAGTTTCAAGCTAGAAATAGGTTCCATAATATCCATCATAAATCACATAACAATAAACATTCATAGTATTTACATTCACATAGGTCCATATGTCCAAAATTTAAAGTGTCAAGTAATCAATGTTCCACAGATCATAAGAAATTAAAGATACGACTAGGCCATAATTCTAGTTGTCTAATTCAAAATGGGAAATTGCATACACCCACCCTTCGGGAAACATAGTCCCGATGTGGTAAAAAAAATGAGGGATGATCTCGTCGTAAGGTCTCTGCATCCTCCCAAGTAGTAGATCCTTGACTATACTTGTCCCACTAGAACTTAACTTGGTATACCAAATGATTCTTGAGTTTTCGGACCCTATGGTCCAATATGCGTAACGGTTCAACCATGATGGTTCTTGTGTCCGAGACCTGCAATTCCTTCCAATTTAGTTTGTGATATTTGCTAGCGACATAATGACGTAGAACAAATACATGAAAAACATTATGAGTTTTATGCAAGTGGGATGGAAGTACAAGGTGATAGGCAACAGGTCCAATTCTCTCTTGGATTTTAAATGGTCCTATAAATCTAAACGACAACTTTTTCCCTTTCCCAAACCGAATGGTACTCTTATTAGGCCTGACAAATGAAAACTTAATCTCCCACTTTATAACTTCGGCCAATCCTATGTGCATCAACATAAATCTTCTGTCTATCATGTGCATCATTTAATCATTGTCTAATTTGAATCACCTATTCCTCCATATCTTAAATCAATTCTGGCCCTACTGTCACTCAGTCTTCTAAACTTTCCCAACTCAACGATGTCCTACATGGAATTCCATACAAAGCTTCATAGGGCGACATTCCAATTGAGCTATGGAAACTATTATTGTAGGAGAACTCCACCAAAGGTAGGTACTTCTCCCAATGGGTTTGATTATCCATAACATACATCCTAAGCATGTCTTCCATAACCTGATTTACTCTTTCAATTTACCCACCTGTTTTAGGATGATACATTGTGCTCAAGTTCAACTAAGTCCCTAATGTCAACTGCAAAGTTGTCCAAAATCTAGATGTGAATCGAGAGTCCCTATATGAAATGATATTCTTGGGTAACACATGAAAAAATATGACCTCACTTATAAAAACGTGTTCCACATCAGTGACATCATAAGTGTCTATGACTGGAATAAAATGAGCAATCTTGGTCAACTATAACAAGAATGACATTGTGCCTTAGTGATGTGAGTGGCAATCCCACAATTAAATCCATAGAAATGATTTCCCATTTGGACATAGGAACATCATGAGGTTGTAGGAGACCTGTCAGATGGTCATGATCAACCTTCACTTGTTGACACTCAAGGTACTTGGCAACGAAATGGACTACATCATGCTTCATCCCTACCCAAAAGAAAATCTTCTTCATGTTCGCGTACATTTTCTTCACACCCAGATGCGCATAGTAAAGTGCTCTATGGGCTTCTTTGAGTATGATGATTCAAATATCCCCATCCCCGGGGATGTACATCCTTCCATGATATCTTAACAATCCATCTGCTTCAAGAATATGTCATTCATACTTTGGCTCTAATTGCCTCCCACTCTAGAGGGCTGAAGTAACCTTTAAATACCAACTATCTCCAAGAAGTTTCCCCAACACTCGCTCCCTCAGATTAACTTTTAAGGGCACCAAGGAGAATATACATGGTCTTCTGCTTAGGGCATACGTGACCACATTCTCTTTTCCCTTACTGTATGGAATTCAAAAATAGTACTCACTCATAAACTCACTCCATCACCTCTGCTTGGCATTGAGATCCCTTTGAGTGAAGATATGCTTTAAGCTTTCATGGTCTGTTTTGAGCTCAAAGATTCACCCCACTAGACAATGCCTCTAAAGCTTCGGAGCTAGCATTACAACTTCCAACTCTAAATCATGAGTAGCATATATATCCTCATTTGCTTCAACTTTCTTGACGCATACGCTATCACTCCCCCATCCTACATCAACATGACCCCCAATCTTTGCTTCAAGGCATCTGTGCAGATTGTGAATATTTTTCCATATTTGACACTCGTAGAATTGGTGCACTGGTTAGTAACCTCTTAAGTTCAATGAATGCAATATCACACTCATAGGTCCACTCATACATGAACCCCTTGCACTGCAAGGTGGTGATGGGTTATGCGAGCTTCGAGAATCCTTCCACAAACCTTCGATAATAACCAACTAGCCCCATAAAGATTCTCACTTCATGAGCATTCCTCGACACATGCCAATCCATTATGGCCTTCACCTTTTTCGGGTCCACAAAAATTCCTTCACCCAAAATGATATGACCTAAATAGTGAATCTCTTTTTGTAAGAAAGAGCACTTTGACAATTTTCCATACAAATTGTTCTCTCTAAGGCATGACAACATCACTCACAAGTGTTCCTTATGTTCTCTTTCATTCTTGGAATAGATGAGGATATCATCAATAAAGACCTGTACAAAGAGGTCTAAGTACTTTCATAATACACTATTCATGAGGCTCTTGAATACTGTTGGTGCATTGGTCAAATCAAAAGGCACTACAATGAACTTGTAATGCCCAAACCGAGTTCAAAAGGCAGTTTTAGAAATATCGCCTTCCTTAATCCTTAACTGGTGATACCCTGATTGCAGATCAATTTTTGAGAAAACCGTTGGTCCTTTCATCTGATCAAAGAGATCATATATCTATGGTATTGGGTACCTATTCTTCAGTGTAGCACTATTCAAGTCCTTGTAATATATACATAGTCGTAAGGAACCGTCCTTCTTGACAAAAATTTCTGGTGCACCCCAAGGTGAGACACTAGGCCTTATTAACCCTAAGTCAAGTAGTTCCTTCAAATGCATCTGAAACTAAGAAAGTTCTGGTGTCTTCATCCAATATGGTGTCTTGGAAATTGGCTCCACACTAGGTTTTAGCTCGATGTTAAAATCAAGCTCCCTCTCAGAAGGAAACCCTGACAATTCTTTTAAAAAAACATCCTTAAATTCCAACAAAATTGGATATTGATCTAGAGAGGGTCTCTTCCCTTCATTGACTACTTCCAATACATATAATTGACAACCTTGCCTCATGCATCATTTAACCTTCATCGTTGAGATAAATCATAGAGACACCTTCCTCCGTATTCCATGGATCTCTATTGAACTTCCTTCATAATCTATGCAAAGGACCCTTTTCGTGAAACAATCTACCAAAGCTAACCAGTCCATCCCAATGATTAGATCATACATCCCTAGAACAGGTACATACACATTCAACCTAGTAGTACACACTCCCAAGCCTACAAAATAATTATCAACGCTAGGTCCTACCGCTTGTTTTTCCCCCGAAGCCATCTAGACTTGTTGAAATTCATCGCGCTCGTAGGATGCCAAACCACACTTTTCTAATGTTCAAGGTGAAATGAAACTATTAGTAGCAACATAATCAATTTTTTTTAACACTGAAATGATTTAGCGTACCTTACGACTCCACCATAGTGGATTGATGTTCTGCCTAGCGGTTATTAACTGCAACATAAATTTGGTGGCTACTACTCGCTCTTCTCTTCAGGTCCTTTCCTTCTCTATGTACAAATCCTGAATGTGACTCTGGATAGTCGCGTTGGTAATGGGGTCCTCCACACCCCCAACAAGTAACACGAGATGGAATCTGCACACTTCCCTATGAAGGCCTCTGAAATGAGTTCCTTCCCCTCGAGCCCCTGCCCCTATTAGCTGCTCCCCGAGAAGGTCATGGACCTACTTGCGTCTCTGGTGATGAGTGGGATGTTGTACTTGCTACCATTAGAATACCTGCTACAATTTTTCTAGGTGTGACTCTATTCCCATAAGGAGGTGGCCTAGAGATTCTTCCCTAGGAGAAGGTCCTAGGGGCCTTCTCAATGAATCCAGGGATCTGTGGAATAGTTGATCTCATACCTCCATTTAAGCTCATATGATGTTCTACGTAACGATCACTTTCAACTGCCTCAACCACTAATGATGGTTTTTTTTTATATTATGGTAGATGCGGGAGGTATTAACCTCCATATGTAATATTTTACTAGAATAGAATATTTCGAAAGCAAGAGAAACCCTAAACAAATGTGTAAAAACCCTAGAAGACAAGTCAGATCAGTAGAATACACAATATTAAAGGATTACCCTCTAGAAAGAGAAGTCAGCCTAGACAAGTGACAAGAAGGACTATAAATAGAAGGAGCTTGAGCTCATTTGTACACACACCTCACCCACTCTCAGAGAAAGGTATAACGTAAGTTTGGAGCTGCAACTGCAAGAAAGGAAGGTGCATTGTTTGGGGTGATTCTTGGTCTCTCTCTCTAGTGCCATCTAGCCTTGATATGCACCCTACCCTCTAGTATCTCTTGGTGGTATTCTAGGTGATATTCTTAGTGTTATTCTAGGTGGTAACCTAAGAAGTGTAACTGCAACTGTTGCTGTTGAGTATTGTTCTTGTTATGTGGTTGTTGAGACCCTCTTTCTTGTTCGCTACCCTTGGAGGAGGTGCACTATCCCTGTCTTGTGTTTTTTCTACAGTTGGATGGTGTTTTTTGGTTCCATCTCGTGGTACTGCTGCAACTAGGGTTTATCTGTTGGTTCTAGTGTGGCTTTTCAGAATCATTCTATCTAGTAAAGGTTAAAGTGATTGGGGGTGGTTGCATGCCTATGGTTGGGAGACAATACTGATATTTTCTATGGTAAAATGAGAACATCGAATATTTTAAAATGTTATGGGCCCACACTACCTTCATAACAGTCTAATCAATGAAAGGTAGATCAAGAGTTCTTTGTCAAGCTCGTTATAGCACCAATTGCGGTTGTAACTAGGTTTTTTGATTTTGCAGTTGCAACAAACCCTAACCTAAATTCTTGTGCACTTTTAGTGAATATATGGAACTATTTTTTGGGTATTCTAGTGTGCCCTAGCCTAGAGCACCCTCTAGTGCCCTCAGCCATAAAAAATGTCAAGTTTGAATTCTTGGTCAAAGTCAAAGTCAAAGGTTGACTTTTGGTCAAAATTGATTTTGTGGTCAAAGTTAAAATTTTAGGGTTTCTAGCTTGTTCTAATCATTGAACCTTTTTGATTCATTTTCTAACCTCTTCTTATCAAGATGGTGTCTAGTTTCATATTAGAAGACAAGCCAAACGATGTTACAAATTCCAAAGGTATGCACTTGTGCATGCTTTTCAAGTTATATCATCCAACAAAGCATGAGTGTGTTTGAAGGGGATGTACAAGAGACCTTGTCCAAGTAATGATATTGGATTTAGTACATTCATATGAACAAGCACACCCTCCCTAGCAGTTGAGGCTCCAGGTTCAGGTTTGATTGATCAAATTGTTAAGTTTCAATTTGCACATATCGAGTTTGATAGTTGCTACAATACAAGTAAACACTATAGTTGTGACAACAATCTTTGAAAGGTTCTATTACTGCTAGGTATATTTGGTTGCATGTAAGTACTATTGATATATATGCTTATTGCACTTGTTTGCAAAAATGAACTAACATCTCCTATAGGAGGTATTTCTTGTTTTTCTCTCGGGTAGGTCAACTTGGTAATTCTATGATGACTATCATCCTTGTTACCATAGATATGTTCTTAAATGTTGTTGGAGATATTTTTTCTCTTGTTGTTCTTGTTCTAGGTAGTTCACAAGTGATATCTCTAAGAATGAGCTACAATGACAGTTGCAAAACATGGAGCAGATGACTCCATCAAGTGGTGAGGTAGGTGATCTCACCAAGTACCAATTCTAAAGGAAGCGTGTAAAGCAAAAGGAGTTTTGGACATCGGTCACTCAGATGTGTGTGGACCAATGCCAACCTACTCACTAAGTGGGGAAGTACACCTCAGATAACTTCAAGACATTCTACAGAGAGGTCGAGATTAGGAGGGATGTAATTGTCCCACATAATCCTCAACAAAATGGTGTGGCAGAAAGAAAGAACTGATCCATTGAAGAATTTGTTAAGGAAATGATGAAAGACCATAATCTATCCATGTTTCTATGGGGAGAAACAACTATGACATCCATATATGTTCATAATAGAAGTCCTCATCATATATTGAAGAAACATGACTCCAGAAGAAACCTTCTCCAGAAAGAATCCAAGTGTTGAACATTTGAGGATCTTTGGCTGTCATGTCTATATTCATGTTCCCAAGGAAAAAAGAAAGAAGTTGGAACCTTCAGGAAAGAAGGGCATATTCGTTGGATATAGTTAGTCATGAAAAGCTTACAGAATCTATGTTCAAGGTTAAAAAAAGGTTTAAATCAACAAAGATGTGACTTTTGATGAAAAGATTGGCTTTGGGAAATCTATAGAATATTACATGGATCCCAACAATGAAGAAGAACATGCAGGTCCCAAGGAAGAAACTACATGTTCTCCAAAACATCTCAATGCAGAACCTTCCACCTTTGAAGAAACAATTAAGAACAAAGAATGGAAGGAAGCTATGATGGAACAATATCAATCCATCATGTATGGGAAATCATACCTAGACCTAAAGGAAAGTCTGTAGTCACTTCAAAATGGGTTTACAAGATAAAGCATGCAATAGATGGGAGTATTGATAAATACAAGGCAAGATTCATGGCTAGAGGGTTCTCCCAACAGGAGGGAGAAGACTATGATGAGACATTTTCTCCAGTTTCCAGATACACCTATATTAGAGCCATCACATCTCTTGCAACATCCATGGGTTGGAGTTTACATCAGATGGATGTAAAGACCATTTTTCTCAATGGAGTAATTGAGGAAGAAGTATACATAGATAAAACTCAAGGTTTTTAGGTACACTCGAGAGAAACCCATGTATGCAGATTAAAGAAGGCCTTGTATGGACCCAAGCAAGCTCCAAGAGCTCGATATGTACGAATTGACAATTACTTGACGAGACTTGTATTTTCCAAGAGATATGTTGATCCAAACCTTTATTACAAGGTTGTGAATGATGCATCTTTGATCCTGCTACTATATGTTGATGATTTGTTTTTGACAGGTGCAGAGCTTCTTATTATTCAGTGTTAGAGGGAGCTAGCCTCTAAATTTGATATGAAGGATCTTGGTCTCATGCATTATTATTTAAGACTAGAAGTATGACATAAGCGTGGTGAAATCTTCCTGGGGAAAGGGAAGTATGTTGTAAAGATCCTTCATAAGTTTGGGATTATGGATTGCAAATCCATGGAAACTTCCATGGTGATAGATCTGAAGAAGCTGAGAGACTCTGATTTTGATCTAGTAGACTTGTCCATGTACCAAAAATTGATTGGCTCATTGATGTATTTGGTGAATACCCGATCGAAAATTTGCTTTTTTGTGAACATGTTGAGCCAGTTCAAGGTGGAACTTAGACATGAGCATTGGATAACTGCAAAGCACATTTTGAGATATCTTCATGGGATGCTAAATTATGGTTTGAGATATGCCTCAAACATTGATGTACAACTACATGGATTTACTGATTCAAATTGGGCAGGGAGTGCAGATGATATAAATAACACTTTTGGTATATGTTTCAGTTTGGGCTCTGTTATGATATCATGGGCTAGTAGGAAACAAAAGTTTGTTGCACTCAACCCTATAGAAGCAGAGTATATTACAAATTGTGATGCTTTTACGGAAGCAGTATGGTTCAGTAAGTTGATTTCTAGACTATTTTATCAAGTGTTGGATTCGACTATGATATATTGTGATAATCAGAGCCATGTGAAGCTCTCAAGAACTCCATGTTCCATGACAGGTCGAAGCACATTGATATCAAGTGCTATTTTATCCGTGATAAAGTCCAGAAGGGAGAATTGATTCTCTAGTACATCTCTACCAATGAGAAGATAATTGATATTTTGACAAAGCCTCTATTTTGATATTTTGATATTTTGAGGTACAAGATGGGACTTGTGGCAATTTTGAAAAGGAGGAGATGAATTCCTTGGTTGGGAGGGAGTGATGATATATGGCATCATGAATAGTCAATGTGCTGGTGGATAAAAATTCTCTGGGTGGAGAATGGTCCAAGAAGAAAAAATTGTTGATGGAMTGACATTCTCCTCGTGGATAATTGTCTAGGTTGATAGATAKTTGATGTACCATGGACAACTATTCTTCTGGGGAATTGAAAAGATAGGTAGAATGGTCCATGAAAACTATTCTCCTAGGGCTTTTCCCAGACAGGTAGAATGATTCGTCTCCCTGAGTTCACAAAAGTGACCAGAGTGGGGAGATTGGTATAGGATATACATTTTACCTGAGTTCATAGTAGTGGCCAGAGGGGGGAAAATGGTCCAGGACAATCATTCTTCTTGAGTTTATAGTAGTGACTAGAGTGGGAAGAATGGTCCTTGTAGCCCATGGCATGGATTTCAGCATCTGGGAGGACTACCATTCTTCTAGGATGTATGTCTGGATTAGATGAATAGTCCTTGTATCCCATGGCATGGATTTCAACATATGTTGGGACCTTCGTTCTTCTTGTGTCACATACAATGACTAGGATAGGAAGAATGGTCCCTATATCACTTTGTTGAGTGAGTGACTTATGCGAGAAACTATTTTGAGTGCCCTAAGTCCAACACATGAATTATTCAACATCATGTCCAATTACTCAGATGGAGTATGTCTTTGAGAGATGATGCAGATGATGATATGATTTGATGCCAGAAGATTGTGTGTCTCTAGAAAATATCTATGTGCTACTATGGTGGATGTGTTCCACTGCTAGTGATTGTGTGTCACTAGATAGTAGTTGTGCGCTACTAGGAGTGGTTTTGTACAACTGGATAACAATTGTGTACTACTATGGATCGACATTGTTGTGATCTATTGGATGGAATTGTAGTAACTATGTGCTACTACCTGATTTCCATGGAGACTACGAGTAGTGTTGGAGGTGATTTCCATCTAGATGGATAGTGATGATGATACCCGTGACTTGATCTATGTGATCATGAGGTAACATGTGTGTCTATGATGATGCTACCTATAGAATGGTCTGAAAGACTATGCGAGCCTTTCCCATACAATGTGAAATGGATGGATGTGTTTGAGATGATTACAGTTAATACCTCCCTAGCTAGGAGGGAGTGTTAATATTATGGTATCCATGGGAGGTATTAATCTCCATATGTAACCTTTGACTAGAATAGAATATTCTGGAAGCAAAAGAAACCCTAAACAAATGTGTAAAAACCCTAGAAGACAAGTCGACTCAGTAGAATAAATAATATTAAAGGATTACCCTCCAGAAAGAGGAGTTGGCCTAGACAGGTGACAAGAAAGACTATAAATAGAAGGAGCCTGAGATCATTTGCACACACACCCCACTCACTCTCTCAGAAAGGTATAGTGAAAGTTTGCAGCTGCAGCTGCAAGAAAGGAATGTGCATCATTTGGGGAGATTCTTGTTCTATCTCTCTAGAGACATCTAGCCTAAGATATGCACCCTATCCTCTAATATCTCTTGGTGTTATTCTTGGTGATATTCTTGTTGGTATTCTTAGTGGTAGCCTAAGAAGTTCAACTGAAACTGCTGCAGTTGAGTATTCTTCTTGTTCTGTTGTTGTGGAGACCCTCTCTCTTGTGCTCTACCCTTGGAGGAGGTGCTCTCTCCTTGTCTTGTGTTGTTGCTGCAGTTGGATGGTGTTTTTTGGTTCCATCTCATGCTACTGCTCCAACTAGGGTTTATCTTTTGGTTCTAGTGTGGATTTTTGGAATCATTCTATCTAGTAAAGGTTAAAGTGCTAGGGGTTGGTTGCATGCCTATGGTTGGGAGACAATAGTGATATTGTCTATGGTAAAATGAACACATCGAATATTTTAATAGTTTCCACATCCGTACCATGGACCTTATCTTAGCGTTTAACTCATACACATAATGTTCTTCTTGCCACTGATTGGTATCCATGTATGAGATGTACTTTACTAACTCCATCATACTCTTCTACAATTTTGTTTCCCTGAATTAGAGCATGAAATGATCCTACCTGCTGTTCCTCATAATAAGTTGGCAAATACGTTATCTGAAACCTTTCCTCAAAAAAATCCTAAGAGACAGTGTCTGGAATAAGTTACAACTTCCTCTTCAAGTTACCCCACCAGTTCAAGGCACTGTCTCTCAACTGAATGATCGATATCTTCGCCTTTGATGTGGAAGCATAGTTTCTCAAGGTGAAACGTCTCATCATTCCTTCCAACCATGCCTCTACACGTTCACTTGCATGACCCCCAAGAAACTCCAGGATTTTAATTTTCTGCAGTTCTTTGGTGATGTCCCCTGGTGGAGGTCCTCTTTTTGAGTCCCTCGAACCTTCAGGGTTACTCTCTCCGAAAGGTGGGGGCTCCAAATCCACATATGTTGACTAGCTGGAAAGTGTATCTTTATTGGGTACATATTGTACACAAATATGTTCCCAAAGGTTATAATCTTTGGAACCCATAAACTAAGAAGGTTGTGTATAGACAATATGTGTTATTTAGAGAAATGAAGGACGTTTTCAAACATGAAGTCCTACCAAGTAAGGAAAAACCAAAGAAAATATAGTTTGAGCCAAAGGATGATGAATCAAACTCTATAGAAGAACATGAATAAAAAAAAGAAGATCCTCATACCCCAGGTGCGGGAAAAAAGGCTACTGAAAATGTATACTCCATCTGATTTTTGTTCAAATTTTGCTTCATCTACTACTGATAATGATCCTAGAACTGTTAGGGAGGCAGTGGATTCAGAGGATGGAAAACTCTGGAAAAAGGCCATGGTTGAAGAAATGACAGCCTTGGATAAGAATGAGGCTTGGGATCTAGTGGAGTTTTTTTTATCCAGGAAGAAATTGGTGGCCATCCACCTATTCCATTGGCTCAAAACATGGGTTTACACCTTGGCAGTTTTCCTACTATTTTTTGGTTCCTGAACTTCCAGGGCCATTTTGAGGCCATAAATAATGTTTTTTGGGCACGAAAGCGCACATATGATAATTGAAGGCATGTTCTGAGCTGAACGAAATATGTAATCCCCAACTAGACTTTTCTGATGAGGTATATAACACCCAAAGTGAAGATCGTATGCAAAATTTACGCCCTCGGAAAGTTGATGTATCAACTACCCCCATCGGGGCCCACAAACCTTTTGGTGTTTCATCTTTCGGGGTTAGGGTTTTGGATTTTATTTATGTTAAAAAGGACTTTGGAGTCTCATTTTAATGATGATCATCTTCTTTCTAATGAGCGTAGCCATCGCATCTTTTCTCATAGATAAGATGCCACCATTTTGGCGAGTCATTCACTCTCTAATTTTACAATTTCTCTACATTCTCTCATTAATAAAAATTGTGCATTACTGTATCTCTATGTTTATTGCAATATTTCTGTGAATCTTGCAATATCTTTGTATATTTCATTATTATATCTCTACCTTCATTTCGTTCTCAAAATAATCTGGATCAGTGGTATCAGAGCATGCTACTCCTTTTTGTTTCTTGTGCATGCCCCCGACGAGTTCAATATATAGAGAGATGGGTCTCGAGCTAGTTTCCCTTGAGGATAACCGCTCTCTCCAGCCCAAGCGACCTCCCATGGAGGAAGAGAAGAGGAAAGAGGGAGAAGAAGATCCAATCAAGATGTTGCTCATGGAATCCCTCGTTTAACAGAGGAACGAGATGTTGGAGAATTTTTCCCAAATCCTTCAACGATTTCCAACAATAACATGCATGTCTTCATCAAGCAATCACTTTGGAGACACTACCCCATTCAAGGTACAAGTTAATTTTGATATTCCCATATTTGAAGGTCATATCGATGCAGATGCTTTGGAAAAATGGTTAAATTTGCTTGAAGGTTATTTCTCTGTTCACAATTTTTTCGACAAAGAAAAGATCACCTTTGCACTCCTTAAGGCTCTCCCCCGTGTCAAACATTGGTGGGAAACTTACTGGGAGAAAAATTCCACAAAGGACTCTGGAATATATGGGGCTGAGCCCACTTGGGATTATTTTATGGATGTGTTCAATGAGCAATATTACCCTATGGGAAACTATGATGAACAGTACATGAGATGGAACACGTTGCATCAAAAGAGGGACCAAACAATGTTATATTTCACAAATACCTTCCATACCTTGCGCACCAAGATGGGTATTGATGGGTATTCTATATGCACTGAAAACACACTAAAAACCCTCAATTAAATTGTCAACCCGAGGTAAGTAAAATTAGAGTTGTAGCACTACATGTGCCAAGGCGGAAAGGCTAGAGGTAGTATAGTCTAACTATGGAAACAAGATATTGAAGGGCTAATCTACTCAATCAAAGACTACTAATGATCAAACCCTACTAAGAAACTTAAACTGAGTAACTTTTGAACAAAGGATCGATGGATAGTCCTAAGAAAGAAAATGGAAACCCTAATCAAACCAAACTAACTTAATCATGACAATAAGAAAAAACAAACTATCTATTCAATCTACCTAATAATCAATAACAACAACAACTACTTTAATTAACCTATTCAAATTCAGTAAGCAACTATCCTATGAAAGCAAGTAAATATACAAGAAACTACCCTATCAAA
This sequence comes from Picea sitchensis, assembly GCA_010110895.2. Classification (NCBI taxonomy): domain Eukaryota; kingdom Viridiplantae; phylum Streptophyta; class Pinopsida; order Pinales; family Pinaceae; genus Picea; species Picea sitchensis. The sequence goes on from SNQJ01S0018762.1 coordinate 35,564, forward strand.
GCAAAATAAACAAGCAAGAAACTACCCTATTAAAKCAAGTAAACAAGCAAGCAAACAACTAACAACCTATGATAACTTCTACAACAAGTAAACTAATCAAAATTACTCAATAAGCAACTAATCAAACTAATAAGMAAGTGAACTCTATTCTTAAATTAAACTTCACAATTACTTCTAATTTATGAAAGAAAATMTTTAATCTACTAAATTCAAAGCATCATGACAATAAAAGTAATTAACAAATACTCTTTAATATATGATAAACAAACTATTCTTTAATCTACCAAAGCAAGAGGACTATTCTCTAATATACAAAATCAAGGAAACTATTCTCTAATCTATAAAAGCAAGAAAACTCAAATATAGTGTTGATGGTTATGCTTCCGGTGTCTTATAATATCACGATGGCATTTAACAATTAAAGATAACTCAAGAGGTAKAAAATCAATATTGACTTCGATAGCAAAGTGAAAAGTATGAATTAGATAATCCAATGAGAACTTAGCCATGATAGAAGCAATATCAACTACCCTGCATATCCATGTGATTATTCAATCATGCATTAATCATCAACAATATAAAAACACTAATCTAGTAAATTCAATTTCATTCTATGCTAACATAAGAAAATTCATACTACTTAGATTCATAACGGGAAACTAAACTCTATAATCAAGCTTTGAATTGAAATTGCAACTTAGATCTAAAAAAGAAATTGCATAAAGTAAATTGAAGTAGTCATATTTTAACAATTCAAATTGCAAAAGAAGAAATACTCATAAAACATAAATTAATTTCTATTCCTATTTCAACATATGACTATAAATTAAATGAGCAAACTAAATGACAATTTAGATAAGCAAAACTAAGTAGCAATTAGATAAATAAAATGAAAATGGGAACTAAAACTAACAACTATCCATCCACCGAAACTTGTCAAAGAAACCACAAACTAAAAACTCTGTTTTAAATCCTATTTTAGCATATAGAGAATCTAACTATCATCTAAATACACACAGAGGTTAGTATCTAAGCTTGCAAGCTAGTTCCTACTAATTAAAAATTCATTGCATATTAACACTAGCCTCCACTATAACCTGCAAAACTGAACTAAAACAATTAAATTATAAACAACAATTTGTACAGTAAAGAAGCATAATGAAAACTCATGTACAAGAAATAAATAAAATGATGACTACACTATTCAATTCACAAGCAAACTAATTAGATATTCGCCTAGACTGTTGGTGGGCCCCCCAACAAATCGTGTCTACTCTTCAAAGGCGAACCACGATCTCAACAACACGAATTAAAGATTAAAATAAAAAACGCAGTCTTCACACAATTTTAGCAAAATGTGTCTAAAAATAGCAAAATAGAGCTGAACTATATTTTTCTCTCTAACTCTATCTGTCTGACCATTGAGGTGGTATTTATAGGGTTACAAGTGAGAGGTCGACCACTGGAAGGGTCAACCTTTTCTAAAAACAACAAATCACATTCAATGCGTCCTAACTGCCGGTGGCTTCTAGAAACAAGGGAAGCCAATAATCACCCAACATAACAACACAAATTGAGTTGTCAGGAGGTCAGTAGCTGGAGGCCACGAGCACAAGAAAATCCCATGTCTCTGATTCGCCCATCGCTGGTCGCCGATATGATAACCGCCAAATTGCCCATGGTTTTAGTGTAGGACAGAGTGCAGTATGGAGTACTAGACTAAGTTCCAGATGGAGTACCGGATGGAGTGCCGGATGCAAAAACGAGCTGCAATTTTGCCCCGTGACACACATAACGTGAATTAGTTTCCTGAAATCATAAAAACATGCTGAATTATACTCAAAATCACCATAAAACATGAATCATGCATACCTGGTATGAATCATATCGATTTAACACAAAAGCTCTTCAAAACTCTTCAAAATAGGAAAACACATATACATATTCAGCCAAAAAGGATCTAATTAACGTCATTAAATTAATCATATCACGGGCCCAACATTACCCCCACACCTAAGATTTTGCAGGTCCCACTGCAAACAAAAAGAAATTTCCCCTCATGACTAAGCTTGCTGAGGAGGATCAACTTTAAAAGCTTCTCCTTCTTGCTGTGAAGATTTTGTATTATGCCTCTTGTGTTGCTTCAATTGTGCCATGAGGTTGCGGTTGGATTTGGTCATCTCATCAACCAACCTTTGAAGGGAATTCACCTTTGCTTGGAGGAATGCATTATCACGGTGAATATGCATGTCCATAGTCTTCCTATCTTCCAATTGTTGCAGCAACTAAAAATTCTCCTGTAGTTTCTCAATGGTTGGAGTAGGATGAGATATCTCGAAGGAAGGCTTAGATCCTTTGAAATATGTAGAAAGTCTACCAGTGTTAAGATCTGGGGCATGCATCGATGCGGTAGGAGTAATAGGGGGTTGATGAGGAGAAGTAGGTTAAGATTTTGTCTTTCTTTGAGGCTTCAATTCGTCTACAAACACTTCCCTAAGTCTTTTGTGAGGATTCTCGAGATCAGAGGACACTTGGATAGGGTCCGAAGTAGTCATGGGTTTTGCATAAGGTTTTCCTCTTGTGCTCTGGGTACTCTTCCGAAAGGGTCCTCTATGAAATTGATTAGCTCCTCTCCTATTTGTGGGGACTATAGGAAAGTCTTGTTGAATTACTTCTTGTAGCTTCTTGGGTGTAGGATCAAGAGATATTGAAGGCATTTGGAGATTAGCAATAGGCTTCTTGAACTTTTTGCCTGATGAGGCTGCAGGGGTTTCAACAAGATTCTTGGATTTTTGTTTCGGTAAAGAAATGGCTTGTACAGGAGGGTTTGGATTCCTTGGAGAGTGAGGTTTGGATGGAGAAATAGTCCTTAGATCCAATGTCTTTTTGCTAGTCTTGATTGTCAAGTGAGGGTTTGCAAATTGATAAATGAATGCATCCCAAGTTTTCCCCTTTTTTTCTAATTTGACTAAAACAAGGAGTTTGGTAAGGCCATGGTGAAAGAGGCTATTGTGGGGGTTGGTTACATTCTTCCTCACTTGAGAGGACATCTTCTCCAAGCTCTTTAAAAAGTAGAAGGGAAAATTCAATGGTTTATTGAACTGAAAGTGGGCTAACAATCGAAAGTGACAAGCTTTAAAAGTGGAATATCTACCTTCACATGTGATCAACCTGGTGATGACTATGAGAGGGTTGATCAGGTCCTCTTTTATCCACTCCTTGGAGTATCCTTTAGCTCCAGAGATGTTCTGGATTTATGGTTTAGAAAACCTGTTATAGCTTGATTGCAACAACTGGTGGTTTTTAAACCATCTATCTCCCACTCTTGGAAGCTTCATGGCTGCAGCTATGGATTCCTTTGAGACCCAAAAGGTGAGAGACCCCATGTGCTCTGTCTTCCCATCAAAATTGAGGGCAAATTTCATTGAGATGCCATCATCATGGCCCTGGAAGTTGGACAAAAACGACCCCCAGTCTGCACGCAAAAACACTTCCCTGCACTGTGAAAACTCTGGGATGGTGAAGAGGTCTGCATAGGAAGATGGTTCATATTGTTTGGGCATTGTGATGGTGTGAAGAACTGGACAGAGGGAAAACTTCACAGAGAAAGGGTGCGATCGGGCTAAGGAGAGGCATGATTTGAACATGGGCCGAGCACAATTGAACAGAGGAATGAATGATCAGAGGCTAAGCGCGTTTTAAAACAGGGGAGAATGCAAATTGGCATAGGTGAATTCTAAATTAGTAGAGGTGAGTGTGAGGAATAATGGGATAACACAATTCCATTTTTTGAGTGCACCTAGGGTGGAATTGGTTGCACACATTCACACATGAGTTGTCATGTGTGATCAAATTCAAATTTGAAGGCTCGGTTTTGGGGGCAATCATAATGATACGAAGTTAGATCAATGTCCAAGTATTTTGACTTAGAAATTTGATAATGAAAATGTCTAAGGTTTTCATCTTTAATCTTGATTGCCATAAACTAATTCAATTAAATGCCATTAATTCCCGGTTACCTGAAATTGTGGACAATTACTGGTGTATATTTTCATATGGCACTTCGTTCGACACCTCATATGACACTTCATACGACACTTCATATGTAACTCTGTGATAAATGCATTTTTACCTTCTGTAATGGATAGCCTACAATCTTGGAATGGTTTTGACAGTCATAGTGATTAAGAGCAGAGGCAGAGTGTTCCATTGTTATTGATTTTTCCACCATGCTAACTCAATCCACTCACATAAGACATGTAATTTCAATCCTATAATGAATAGCCTGTAATGAAAATAAATCAATAAAGTGTTATGTTAAGAATATGTACAACAATTTATAGCACACATGGGATTTAGCATTTCAAAAATAAAATGACTGCTGATGTAATAACCTGTATCATGAAAACAATACATAAAGTTTTACAAAGATTTACTTCTCTAGGTAGTGATCATTTGTCAACTCATGAACCCCTCCCTCACACCTAAGTATTGTGCCACCTATTTGTCAGTTCTCCCAATAGCCGAAGATTTACAGCTTGTTAAGTGTAGAGATAAATTTCACAGATTGGTCTAATGAGACGGTTAAAAGATGTCCCCACCTATAGGATAAGATATCCTATATATAGATAAGAAGAGGTAGGCAAGAGAGTTTCAAGATAGTCTYAGAGTTAGTTATCAATGGMAAGTTTATGGAGTTCATTAACCTTAGCTTAACCATACATACTTCATGTCAGCTTTGTCKACAAGTAATGTCGTACATCAAGACAGGTTTAAATTTATTATTTATTTTTTGTCAGATTACCATCCTTGCTAGGTAGAATGCCTCGCTTCCAACAAGTCCGTTCAGTACTCCAACGGGTTTAACTTGTCATACCACATGCCGRTACCCACTCCCAATAGACCTGTTCAGTATCCCGATGGGTTAGCCTCTTACACTCTCAGAGACTGGCCCTCCATCTTTTAAGATTTTAGTATAATATTGCTTTATGCAAGAAGATGGGGGGACAACTCTGAAAACAACTTTTTCTTTCCTTTTTTTTCAATTGGGATGGTATTTATGCTAGAGAATGGATTTCCGTTATATTCCTTAGTGATTATCCTAATGTAAGGGGTACTTAAGCGGACGTGGCCTATCTAAAGATATGATATAATCAAGCTATTTAGTGTGTAGTGTATGGTACCATTGAGAAAGAACAAAAAGGTATCTCTAGACTCTTTTGTCATTTATTGTGATGTTTCCACAAATAATCGCTAATTAGACCTCCTTGTTAATATTTAACAAAGATACTTTACTCACTTACTCATGTTTCTTAGGAAAATTGTACGAGAGACCTCAAAGATTGATGGTTATGGTATCACTTCCTTATATAGTGGTGAATATTTTCAAGAGCAATTGCTTTTTAAAATGCCTTAAGAAAAAGATAAGATGAAAATCTTTGCAAAAATATGGCTAATTACAACAAGTCATTATTCATTTGATGCTTAGCAGACAACAAGGTTCATATATAGCAATATTTTGAAGAAAAATCCTTATTTTATATTTCCTTGAAACTATCTACTCCTGGTGAAATAAATACCTACATAAATCTCTAGAATTGCTTATCAACAAAATTCAAAATTATTTACATATGTACAATAGAAAAATTCAAAAAACATTCAAGAACAAGGGGGGACTTCCCCATCTACTAAGGCCAATGCCTTGTCAATTGACAAGACCTGTAGAAAGTCTTCTTTGGAAATGGGCTTATGATAAAATTTTAGTCGGTGTCCATTTACTACAAAGGAGACTTGTTCATCATCAATTGTTTCGATTTTCACAGCTCCATTGTCATATACAGTGACTACCTCGTAAGGACCCAACCACCGGGTGGTGAGTTTGCCTTTGAAGGTTTTAAATTGGGAATCAAACAACATATCCCAATCACGAGGTTGGAAGTGTTTCTTCTTAATAAACTTGTCATGCCACTTGCTCCTTTGGTTTTGGACTAATATTGTTTGTTGGATGGAATCTTGCCTAATCTCATCCAACTCATTCAATTGTAGGGCTCGTTGCTTCTGAGCCTCATTTAAGTTTAATCCYAATTAAGCGACAATACAGAAGGTCCTTACTTGGAATTCTATTGGTAGAAGTACTTGTTTCCCGTACACTAGCTCATAAGGGGTATGCCTAGTGGTGTTTCTCCAGGTGGTCCGATAAGCCCACAAAGCCTCTGGAAGCCTATCARCACAATCCCAGTGATGTAATTGAACGGTCTTGGTTAAGATAGCTTCCATAACTTTGTTTTTAGATTCTACCTGACCATTAACTTGTGGGTGGTATGGAGAAGATTTATAGTGTTTAATCCCATATTTCTATGTTATCTCTTTCATCAGCTTGGAATTGAATTGAGTGCCTTGGTCCGTAACAATTTCACGAGGGACACTAAAGAGGGTAAAGATGTCTTCATAAATGAAATTGACAACATATTTTTCTGTAGCCCTAAATAGGGCTTTTGCCTCTACCCATTTGGTGACATAGTCCATACAAACCAAAATATAGTTCTTCTTACGGGACATGGGTGAAATTGGTCCTACAAAGTCAAGGGCCCATTTTTCGAAAGGTTCTATCATAACTTGGGCATGCAAGGGCATTTTGTCAGTTGACGTAGGTCTTCCTATCCTTTGGAAACTATCACAACTCCTCGCATACTTGGCAGCATCTTTGAAAATACTAGGCCAATAGTAACCCGAACGTAACACCTTATATGTTGTACGTTTGTCAGAAAAAATGGCCACCACATGGTCCATCATGACAACTTTGTAGTATTTATGGTACCTCATCCTCTCCGACACATCTATGAATAATCAAATCAGGACCTGTACAAAAAAGGTCATGGCCAACCCAAGAGTAATTAGCACTTTGCCTAATAATTTTACGCTTTTCATGAGTTGACAAATGAGACGGTAACTTCCTAGTAGCCATATAGTTTTCCATATCCGCAAACCACGGGGTATTTACAGAGAGGGAAAAAAGGTGCTTTTCTGGGAAACTATCATCTACAGGAATATCATAATCCTCATTTTTTTATCCGTGAAAGAAAATCAGCTACCAAATTATCCTTTATGGGTCAGTCAAGCATAATGATGTTGAACTCTTGCAATAGCAGGAGCCACCTAGTCACTCGGCCATTAGTTATGGGTTTATTCATGAGAAATCTAGTGGCAGAATGATCTGTATGTACAAATACTTTGTAACCTGTAATTTAATGATGAAACTTATTGATAGCATGAAATACTGCCAAGAATTCCTTCTCGGTAACTGTGTAGTTTAGCTTGGCAGGGGATAAGTTCTTGCTTACAAAATAAATGGCATAGGACTGTTGGTATTATTTCTACCCTAGTACCCCTCCTATTGCAGTTTCGAAGGAATCCGTAGATATGTGAAATGGGAGAGTCCAATTGGGCCCTCTAACAACTGGTGCCACAGACAACTTAGCTTTCAAGGTTTCAAAGGCAGTTTGACACTGCTCAGTCCAAACAAAATCAACATCTTTTATTAACAATCCAAACATGGGTGCAACAATCTTTGTAAATTTTTCAATAAACCACCGATAGTATCCGACATGTCCAAGAAAGCTTCTTACCTCTTTCTGAGTCTTGGGGGGTGGAATTTTGATGATGACCTCAATCTTTGCAGGATCGACTTTTATCCCTTCAGATGAAAAATGATGTCCTAGAACCACTCCTTTAGTTAACAACATTTTACATTTTTCATGACTTAGAGACAGGTTCATTTCTTGGCATCTGATAAGGACTTTTTCTAAGTTATCTAAGGCTTCTTGATAAGTGTTGCCATAAACTGTGAATTCATCCATGTAGACCTCCACACAATCATGAATAAGATCAACAAATATCCCTAGTACTGCTCGTTGAAATGTAGCAGGAGCATTACACAATCCAAATGGTAAGACCCTATAGGCATAGGTTCCCCAAGGACAAGTAAAGGTTGTCTTGTCCTGATCCTCGAGTGCTATGAGAATTTGATTGTACCCATTGTTCCCATCTAAAAAGGATAAATAGTTATTTCCAGACAAGGTATCCAAAACTTGGTCAATGAAAGGAAGAGGAAAGTAATCCTTCAGAGTGGATTTATTGAGCTGCTGGAAATCAACACAAATTCTCCATTTCCCGATCACTTTCTTTAGAACCACTACAAGTGGGGATACCCACTTACTGTCAGAGATGGGATAAATAAATTCAACATTTAATAACTTTTGGATCTCCTCTTTTACTATATCTTTGAGTGATGGTTTCATCCTTCTCTGGGGTTGCCTAAGAGGTGTTACTTCCCCCTGGGTATATATGTGATGGATGCACGTGTCAGGGTGTATACCCTTCATGTCAGTGTATTCCCAGGTGAATTCTCCTGTTTGTTCTTTAAGGATACTTACTAACTGTTTTTGTTGGTCTGCATCTAGCCCATAGTTTATATGTAAAATTTTCCTTGAACTAATCTTGTAGGGCATAGTATAAGATGTGGCAGAATCATCTATCTCGAAAATGAAAGATGTCAAAGACAAAATGGATGGGTCCAATTGTTCCTGAAATTCATCCCCAAACATGTACTCAAATTGGGGAAAAGATTGTGGAAAATAAACACATGTGATAACATAAATGAATTGGTTTAGCACATTTTTCCGTTGTGTGCTCCTGAAGTGCCCATGCATGGTCACTTGGCAATATAGGTTCTTCCGAGTCCTCATTCTCATATGGAAATTCAAGCCACCATAGTTCTCCATGAAAGGTTGGGCTGGAGGGTATATGGTGAGTTTCTGGATAGAGAGTCCATTTGAGATGGTCATTTTCCCCTCTCTACAACCAATAAATGCATTGGTTGTGGCTAACCAAGGTCTTCCCAAAATGATGGGATGGCCTTTGGTAGGATCCTTTGAGTGAATGACAAAAAAGTCTACTGGGTACTCCCATGAGGCTAAAGTAACTATGATGTCATCCAAAATTACTTCAGGTATAACCCTAGTCTTATCTGCTAGTTCCAAAATGGTTGGGGTAGGTATAAGAAGATGTTTTAATTGTAGTTCCTCCAAGGTAGTAGCGGTCATAACATTGATGGTTTCCCCTAGGTCTATGAGAGTGTTTCCAATGGAAACCTCATTAATAGTTATGGTCACTACAAGGTTTCCTGGGTTCCCATATTTTTCTACCTTAGGCTACGCTGATATATACTCAGAAAGTTCTCCTATCAAATGTACTATAGGAGGGTCCTTCTACTTCCTACCTGGTTTCTTGGTCCTTAGGAATAATTAAATCTTCCCACCTAGTGTCATCCATGGTTTATTTGGGGATTTCCTCTTCTTCTTCTTCATGGATGACTACTGAAGGTATCTGCTTGTCCAGAAATTTTCCCAACCTCAGTTGAATCTCCTGTAATGGAACATGAGTAATAACATATGTCGGGAAGGCCTGCATATCAACATTGTGAAGAGGTTGAGTGGGCCTATTATTGGGATTGGGCACTGCTTGTGCTGGTAATAATTTCGGTATTGGGGATCTTGTAATCTGATATTGTAGCAGTTGTTGTTGTGGAATAGGAGGTAAAGGTGGTGGAAAAAAAACTGGCAGAAGCTGCAGAGTGTTTGGTGGAAACTGAGGATAAGGATGGTTGGACATAGGAACATGTGGAGCTTGAGGGTTCCCTTGGTTATGCCCTCCTCTCCATCTTTCAAGACAAGGATGTTGTTACTAAGTAGACCAGTTTTTCCAACTTATTGAGTTCCACTGTTGTTGTTGTTGATAATAGGGTGGAACTTGATATTGTAGATTTGGGTATGTGGGCTGGTTACTAGGCTGCCATGGCCTCCTAGGTGCACAAGAGGACTCACCAAGATCCCCACTCCTATAGATGGCTAATAAAATGGGAAATGATGGAAATCTCTCATTGAATGGTCTTCTGTGTAGAAGCCATAAACTGAAATGTTATCTAATGGGCATTCCCTCGAGGAATTCTTCCTCATGCATCTTGGGCAATATATTCTTATTGTTGCATTTTTCTCCTCGAGTTTCTTTTTAATTTTTAGGGTGTCCAATTGGGAACCTATTGTTCTTAAGATATTTGTATTGAAGTTTTATAAAAGGTTCCCTATCTCTGCTCTTGTGATACCACGTGAACTAACTGGTTTTAAGTTTCTATTATAAGGGTCTCGAACATTCTTTCATGTTTTAGTTCTAGTCCTTGAGTAATTCTTACACATTTCACATATTTCGACAAATGGTTTATGAGAGATGCCATCTGATGCCGTCAGGTTAAGAATCTCTAGGTATTCTTATGAAATTCCCTTAAGGAAAAGAGCCCTAACTGCATCCTCTGGGAGGTCGTGGTATTTTGATTTCTGGGAGATGTATGAAAACCGTTCCATATAGTCCTCAAGATTCTTGTCTTATAATTGTTGGATTTTGAAAATATCGTTACGAGATTATTTCGTCTTGCAGTAGTCTTGGTACTTTTTAAGTAAAATATCTTTCATGGCTTCCCAAGACCTAATACTGGATTCTCCCAATCCCATGAACCATCTTAGTGCAGAGTCCTTGAGGGTGCTAGGAAAGAATTTTAGTTTCTCAGCATCTTGTAAGTAGTTGTAGCTCCTACACAAGATGTCGAACTCAAATAGGAAGGTGTTTGGATCTTCATTTCTTTTACCATAAAAGGTAGGCAGTGCTGAGAGAGGAATATTTTTCATATTGACATTTGGGGTGGTGTCCAAAATTGGAAACCTGAAGGTAGTTTCGGTTTGGTTTCAAGCTTCTTTTTCCTCCCCATGTCTTACATTGTTGCGATCCTCCCAATCATCCATACTAATTTGGTTTCCAAAAAGAGAGTACTTAAGTGGTTTAATTCTTGAAGGGAACAAGGTATCCCTTTGATGGGAAGGTATTCCTACTGTTTGGTTGTCTGGGACTCTACTAGAGTCAGTTGAGATTATTGGTGCCAAAGTTTCTGTGTCAATTTGAGAGAAAATTATGTTGGTTGAACTACCAAAAAAGGTATTCACCTGTTTAGGGTCTATGATGTCTTCAAAATTAGGGTCTCTTGATGGTGGTAAGAAAACAAAGGTTGTATTGTTTGGTTCTACGGAAGGCTCAAGTGGTCTTGCCTCTTGTCCCACTATTACTGATGCTTCAATTTTATGTTCTATAGTGCTCCTTGTCTTAGTCTATTCAGAGACAACTTTAGCTCTTTGGGTTGAGCCTATTCCTGTTTTTCGATATTGGTCTGTGGAATTTATGAGTGGAACGCTCCTTCCCCAAAAAGGTCGGAAGGAACCTTGGTTGAAATATTTGATTTAGATTTAATATATCTACCTTTTGGGTCTCTAGGTTTGTTCACGAAAGAAAACAAAAACAAAAAAGAAAAACTACCATTGGGTTTGGGGGAACCTGCTATAGCATATGCGCAGGTTCTTACCTCTCGTCTTAAATCCCCTTTTCCACCAAACTAATTCTAAGGTTTATATATGATCTATTTCCTAACTATTTCCTACCTTGAGACAACTCCCTGACAACAATGCCAAGAATGATGGGTATTCTATATGCACTAAACACACACTAAAAACCCTCAATTAAATTGTCAAACTGGGATAAGTAAACTTAGAGTTGTAGCACTATATGTGCCAAGGCAGAAAGGCTAGAGGTAGTATAGTCTAACTAAGGAAACAAGATATTGAAGGGCTAATCTACTCAAGCAAAGACTACTAATGATCAAACCCTACTAAGAAACTTAAACTATGTACACTGAGTAACTTTTGAACAAAGGATCGATGGATAGTCCTAAGAAAACAAATGAAAACCCTACTCAAACCAAACTAACTTAATCACGACAATAAGCAAAAGAAAAATATCTATTCAATCTACCTAATAAGCAATAATGACAACAACTACTTTAATTAACCTATTCAAATTCAATAAGCAACTATCCTATGAAAGCAAGTAAATAGACAAGCAACTACCCTATCAAAGAAAAATAAACAATAAAACAACTACCCTATTAAAGCAAGTAAACAAGCAAGCAATCGAATTACTAACATATGATAACTTCTACAACAAGTAAACTAATCAAAATTACTCAATAAGAAACTAATCAAACTAATAAGCAAGTGAACTCTATTCTTAAATTAAACTTCACAATTACTTCTAATTTATGAAAGGAAATCTTTAATCTACTAAATTCAAAGCATCATGACAATAAAAATAATTAACAACTACTCTTTAATCTATGATAAGAAAACTATTCTTTAATCTACCAAAGCAAGAGGATTATTCTCTAATCTACAAAAGCAAGGAAACTATTCTCTAATCTATAAAAGCAAGAAAACTCAAATATAGTGTTGATGGTTATGCCTCCGATGTCTTATAATATCACGACGACATTTAACAATTACAGATAACTCAAGAGGTATAAACTCAATATTGACTTCAATAGAAAAGTGAAATGTATGAATTAGACAATCCAATGAGAACTTAGCCATGATAGAAGCAACATCAACTACCCTACATATCCATGTGATTATTCAATCATGCATTAATCATCAACAGTATAAAAACACTATTCTAGTAAATTCAATTGCATTCTATGCTAACATAAGAAAATTCATACTACTTAGATTCATAACGGGAAACTAAACTCTATAATCAAGCTTTGAATTGAAATTGCAACTTAGATCTAAAAAAGAAATTGCATAAAGTAAACTGAACTAGTCCTATTTTAACAATTCAAATTGCAAAAGAAGAAATACTCATAAAACATAAATTAAATTCTATTCCTATTTCAACATATGACAAGAAATTAAATGAGCAAACTAAATGACAATTTAGATAAGCAAAACTAAGTAGCAATTGGATAAATAAACTGAAAATGGAAACTAAAACTAACAACTATCCATCCATCGAAACTTGTCAAAGAAACCATAAACCATAAACTTTGTTTAAATCCTATTTCAGCATATAGAGAATCTAACTATCATCTAACTACACATAGGGGTTAGTATCTAAGCTTGCAAGATAGTTCCTACTAGTTAAAAAGTCATTGCATAGTAACACTAGCCTCCACAATAACCTGCAAAACTGAACTAAAACAATTAAATTATAAACATCAATTTGTACAGTAAAGAAGCATAATGAAAAATCATGTACATGAAATAAATAAAATGACGACTACACTATTCAATTCACAAGCAAACTTATTAGATATTCACCCAGACTGCTGGTTCCCCCCCCCCAGCAAGTTCTGGCTACTCTTCAAAGGCGAACCATGAGCTCAACAACACAAATTCAACATTAAAATAAAAAACACAGTTTTTGCACAATTTTAGCAAAATGTGTCTGAAAATAGCAAAATAGAGCTGAACTGTCTTTTTCTCTCTAACTCTATTTGTCTGACCATTGAGGTGGTATTTATAGGTTTAGAGGCTGAGAGGTCGACCACTGGAAGGGTCAACCTTCTCTAAAAACAACAAATCACATTCAATGCGTCCTAACTGCCGGTGGCTTCTAGAAACAAGGTGAGCCAATAATCGCCCAACATAACAACCCAAATCGAGTTTTTAGAAGCTCAGTAGATGGAGGCCACACACAAAATGAAAACCCATGTCTCTGATTCACCCATAGCTGGCCGTCGATATGATAACCACAAAATCGCCCATGGTTTTAGTGTAGGACAAAGTGCTGGATGGAGTACCAGACTGAGTGCTAGATGGAGTACCGAACAGAGTGCCGGATGCAAAAATGAGTTGCGATTTTTCCCTATGACACACAGAACGTGAATTAGTTTCCTGAAATCATAAAAACATTCTGAATTATACTCCAAATCATCATAAAATATGAATCATGCATACCTGGTATGAATCATATAAATTTAACACAAAAGCTCTTCAAAACTCTTCAAAACAGGAAAACACATATACATATTCGGCCAAAAAGGATCTAATTAATGTCACTAAATTAATCATATCACGTGCCAAACATTACCCCCACACCTAAGATTTTGCAAGTCCCACTGCAAACAAAAACAAATTTCCCCTCATGACTAAGCTTGCTGAGGAGGATCAGCTTTATAAGCTTCTCCTTCTTGCTATGAAGATTTTGTCTTATGCCTCTTGTGTTGTTTCAATTGTGCCCTGAGGTTGCAGTTGACTTTGGTCATCTCGTCAACCAACCTTTGAAGGGAATTCACCTTTTCTTGGAGGACTGCATTATCATGGTGAATATGCGTGTCCATAGTCTTCCTATCTTCCAATTATTGCAACAACTAAAAATTCTCTTTTTGTAGTTTCTCAATGGTTGGAGCAGGATCAGATATCTCAGAGGAAGGCTTAGATCCTTTGAAAGATGTAGAAAGTCTATCAGTCTTAATATTTGGGGTAGGCATTGGTGAGGTAAGAGTAATAGGGTGTTGATGAGGAGAAGTAGGTTCAAATTTTGTCTTTCTCTGAGGCTTCAATTCATCTACAAACACTTCCCTAAGTATTTTGTGAGGACTCTCGAGATTGAAGGACACTTGGATAGGGTCCGAAGTAGTCAGGGGTTTTGCATAAGGTTTTCCTCTTGTGCTCCGGGTAATCTTCCGAAAGGGTCCTCTATGACATCAATTATCTCCTCTCCTATTTGTGGGGATTGTAGGAAAGTCTTGTTGAATTACTTCTTGTAGCTTCTTGGGTGTAGGATGAAGAAATATTGAAGGAATTTGGATATTAGCAATAGGCTTCTTGGTCGTTTTTCCCGATGAGGCTGCAGGGGTTTCAACAAGCTTCTTGGATTTTTGTTCCGGTACATAAATGGATTATGCAGGAGGGTTTGGAGTCCTTGGAGAGTGGGGTTTGGATGGAGAAATAGTCCTTAGATCCAATGTCTTTTTGCTATTCTTGATTGCCAAGTGATGGTTTGAAAATTGATAAATGAATGCATCCCAAGTTTGCCCTTGTTTTTCTAATTCGGCTAAAACAAGGCGTTTGATAAGGCCATGGTGAAAGAGATTGTTGTGGGGGTTGGTTACATTCTTCCTCACTTGAGAGGAAATCTTCTCCAAGATCTTTAAAAAGTAGAAGGGAAAATTCAATGGTTTATTGAATTGAAAGTGGACTAACAATCGAAAGTGACAAGATTTAAAAGTGAAATATCTACCTTCACATGTGATAACCTTGGTGATGACTATGAGAGGGTTGATAAACTCCTCTTTTATCCACTCCTTGGAGTATCCTTTAGCTCTAGATATGTTCTGGAATTCTGGTTTAAAAACCCTGTTATAGCTTGATCGCAACAGTTGGTGGTTTTTAAACCGTCTATCTCCCACTCTTAGAAGCTTCGTGGATGAAACTATGCATTCCTCTGAGACCCCAAAGGTGAGAGACCCCACACGCGTTGTCTTCCCATAAAAATCGAGGACAAATTGCATTGAGATGCCATCCTCGTGGCCCTGCAAGTGGGACAAAAAAGACCCCCAACCTGCGCGAAAAAACACTTCCCCGCACTGTGCAAACTCAGGGATGGCGAAGAGGTCTGTGTAAGAATATGGTTCATACCATTTGGGCATTGTGATGGTGTGAAGAACTGGATAGAGGGAAAAATTCCAAGAGAAAGGTGTGATCGGGCTAAGGAGAGGCACAATTTGAATAGGGGTCGAGCGCAATTGAACAGAGGAACGAATGATTAGAGGTTGAGCGCGTTTTAAAATAGGGGCGAATGAAAATGGGTAGAGGTGAATTGAAATGAGAAGAGGTGAGTGTGAGGAATAATGGGATAACCCAATTCCATTTTTTGAGTGCGCCTAGGGTGGAATTGGTTGCACACATGCACACTCGAGTTTCCATGTGTGAGCGAATTTGAATTCGAAGGCTCGTTTTTGGGGGCAATCATAGTGATACGAAGTTAGATCAATTTACAAGTCTTTGGACTTGGACATTTGATCATGAAAATGTCTAAGTTTTGCAACTTCAATCTTGATTGCCATAAACTAATTCAATTAAATGGCATTAATTCCTGGTTACCTGAAATTGTGGATAGTTACTGGTGTATATTTTCATATGGCACTTCGTTCGACACCTCATATGACACTTCATATGACATTTCATACGACACTTCATATCTACCTCTGTGCTAAATGCATTTTTACCACTTATAATGGATAGCCTGCAATCTTGGAATGGTTTTGACAGTCACAATGATTAAGAGCAAAAGCAGAGTGTTCCATTGTTATTGATTTTTCCACCATGCTTACTCAATCCAATCACATAAGACATGTAATTTCAATCCTATAATGAATAGCCTGTAATGAAAATAAAATGATTCGCCCAAATTCTATAGGAAAAAATTATTTTACCTTAAAAATCACCAAAATTTTATAAAAACTATATAAAATCCTTATAAATTTGAATATTTTTACAAAAATGTCGCCAAACATTGATAGTTGGCATATGAAGGATTAGTAAGATTCGTCAAGGTTTATACATTTTAAAACAAATTTCCATCCTTAAAATCATCCCTAGTTCCCAATGGAAAGTTTATGGAGTTCATTAACATTAGCTTAACCATACATACTTCATGTCAGCTTTGTCTACAAGTGATGTCTTACATCAGGACAAGTTTAAATTTTTTATTTATTTTTTGTCAGATTACCATCCTCTCT
>SNQJ01S0018762.1:52245-96111 GCA_010110895.2 Picea sitchensis
GAGAGAAAATGACCAAGAATCAACAGGAAGGGAGAAATAGGTTGAAAGTTGCAAAGTGATGGTTGAGATCCCTTTGGAAGGTATCGAGATCACGAACAACCATTAGATATCAAAAATATGCGGGGAGGTTACACCTCAAAATCCTTCGGACTTCACATGTTCGAAAGCTTCCATCTGCGAAGGAAGCAAATATTCTGAAGTTACGAAACTCAAAGTCCATTTGTACCGTAGATCCGTCTAGAGGAAGTGAGATCGTCCCAGGCCATCGGATATGGGAAAAGTTACTTGATTTTTAGCCATGGTTTCTTTTGGGGATTCACGGATCGGAGGATTCGAAGTATCGAGGAGTCAAGAATCCCAAAATCATGAAGTCACAAAGCGTGAAGAGATCGCCACCGTTGGTTATCGGAGGGGGTGCGAAACATATATATGGTTTTGAGTAACTCCGTCGGTTCAGAGTTCACATAGAAAGGGACCAACTACACGCAAGGAAGCTGAAAATAGAAGTTGAGAAGTGTTAGGAGGCTTAGCCCCAGACCATAGCTCGAGGTCAGGTGAAGGAGGGGGATGAGTGGAAAGGAGAAAGCACCCAAAAACTCAGAGTTTGTAAAAGCACTAAGGAAGGGGCCCACGGGTTCCATAGGACCTACGGATAAAGAGAAAAAGGGACCTGTGTAAAGCGTTCCAAGGCCATTGAAGGTCTGAAAGAGATAATCCAACTCAAGAGATTAAGATCCTTGACTGGGAGGTCGCAAACTCTTTAGGAGAGAAGCTGGGTCTGCATCAATACGACATCAAACCTCTCAAGGATGAGGTACGATGTGATGTTTCTCCACTGGAAGTCTGTGATGTTATGTTAGGCCAACCATATATGTTGAGGCGTCATGTTGTTTATGAGTCTCAACCCCGTAGTGTCATTATTACTCTGGGGGGTCATCCCTACAGGATACCAGAGGTAGTTCTGTCTACTGTACCGTCAAAATAGTGTCACAAAGTAATCTCTTATACCGCAAAGTTTAGCCTCTTCACAACTTGGTCAGAAGAGAAGGACACCGAAACCACTACAACCTTGACCGAAGACCCTTCTATCCAACAAAAGCAGATCAACAAGATTTTAGAAGAGCACTAAGAGCACCATCATTCCGTTCTCAAAATAATCTGGATCAGTTGCCGACTGGAAGAAATCCCATAGACAACAAATGGGTATTTAAAAAGAAGCTGAATGTAGAAGGAAAAGTTGAGAAATACAAAGCTCGGTTAATAGAAAAGAGTTATTCCCAGGTTGAGGGAATTGATTTTGGTCATATTTTTTCTCCTGTTGCCAAGTTAACTTCTATTAGATTTTTGTTATCTATTGCTGTTGCATTTGATTTTGAAGTAGAAAAAATGGATATGAAGACAACATTCCTACATGGGGATCTAGAAGAATAAATTTGCATGAAGTATCCAGTAGGATTTGTAGTGAAAGGAAAGAAGGAGATGGTATGCAATCTGTAAAAGTCCCTGTATGGTTTAAAACAATCACCAAGGATGTGGTATAAAAAAATTGATACTTATATCTTGGGACTTGGCTTCAAAAAAAACAAAGAGGATCACTGTGTCTATTTTAAATTAATTGGTGATCATTTGATTTATTTGGACTTGTATGTGGATGAAATGTTGCTAATAGGAAACAAAAAGGAGATTATCCAAGATGTGAAAACTTAGTTGTCCTCTAAATTTGACATGAAGGATATTGGTGCTTCAAATTTCATTTTTGTAATGGAAATTAAAAGAGATCGCAAAAACATGAAACTCTGGTTAAATCAAAGAAAATATGTGGATACAATATGGTAGAGGTTTAATATGTAGGAATGTAAACCTGTCAGGGTCCCTATTCCTATAGGTGTAAAGTTATCTACAGATTTGTGTCCCAAGACATAGGAAGAGGATGAGGACATGTCTCGTGTTCCATATGCGATTGCAGTTGGTAGTTTTATGTATGCAATGGTATGTACTAGACCGGACATTACACATGAAGGGGGGATTTTGAGCAGGTATATGTCAAAACCAGGGAAGGATCATTGGACAACAATAAAGAGGGTTTTCAGGTCTTTGTGTGGCACTGCTAGCTATGGATTGTGCTGCCAAGGAAGACCAAGATTGGATAGAGTGTTGGAAATACATGGCTTTGTGGATTCATACTGGGTTGGAGATCTAGATCATAGGATATCTACAAGCAGGTATGTGTTTAAATTGTTTGGAGGAGCAATCAATTGGATGAGAAAAAGCCAGTCTGTAGTGGCACTTTCAACTACAAAAAATGAATACATGGTGACCACTCATGCAACAATGAAGAATTATGGTTACAAAGATTGTGTTCATATATTGGGTTGGTACAAAAAGATGTAAGGATAGGTTGTGACAGTCAGAGTGCAATTTTTCTGGCGAAGAACCCGACTTATCGTTCAAATACAAAGCATATTGATGTTCAATATCACTTTGTGAGAGACATGGTTGAAGAAAAGAAGGTGTTGCTGATGAAGGTGGAAACTTTGAAGAATGTTGAAGATTCATTAACAAAATATATGAGCACTAAGAAATTCTCTTGGTGTAGAGGATCTATGGGCATTGCTGCCCTGGATTGTTGACTATGTAACCTTGTAACCCCCTTTATGCAAAGAAAACAACAAGCAGGAGAATGTTGGATATGTTTTATATTCTTTGCATGACTAGAACTAGTGTCTACATTGCGACTTGCACACAAGGGGGGCCACTAGGCCCCCCCTCGGGGGGTTGCAGGGGTTCAAGGCTAGTGCCCCCGAATTTGTTTCCTCGGTTTTTGTGTCCATTTTTGGGAAATCCTCGGTTTTTGTGTCCATTTTTGGGTGTTTTTTTGACACATGGTTTTTCGTCGATGCTTTTCTATTTTCAGTTAAGGAATTAGGGTTGTTGACTAATACATGTCATTGGGATATGTTTTTGGATGCCGCTAGCTCCTATATGTATATTGTATTGTAAACAATGTATGTGTGAATGAATATAGAATATGTTGGTTTTCTCGGTTTGGGTTTCCAGGGGAAAAAATTCTGTGTAGTGTGTGTATTTTCCATTGTATCTTTTCTGTTATTTTATTGAAAATATGTTTGCAGTAAAATATTGTACAGGGTTAAAATATACAGGCATCGACGTTGGTGGTCCTTGTGATGATGTTCCCCGACCTCATTTTCCTCGAGTTCCAACTATTATGAATATAGAACCTGCATTCAAACTGAATGTTTATTAGAGAAGAGTTAGGGCATTCTAGGTTTTACTCCTTAAACTTATACTTGCGAATGTAATGTTAGATGTAAGTTTCTTTATACTTGTCTATAAACAAACATTACTCCCATAAGGTAAGTGGCTTAGGTCAAGGTTAAAACATCTAAGCTTGATAACTTCGTCCAAGAAAGATACTAACTTTCTCGCCTTTCTAGCCATGTTAGCACTGTGGGGTACGCGTTAGTTGGTCTAAGTTACATCATTAATGAGTATTAAGTATTCCCCCTTTATAACCCATTCAAGTCCTTATAAATTTTAAATCCGATTTATGTGATTTTAAACCTAATGTTGATTAATCATTATAAACCAATTAACCCATTATCATAGGTTAAACATTTAACCTAAGTTTTAAATTAATCACCCTTAACATTATAGTAAAGTTAATCAACATATTAATGTTAATCATTAATATTAACTTTATAATAACATTAACATTTTTAAATTAATATATATAAATTTTCAACCCCTTTTTTTAACTTATATATAAATAAATATAAAGGTGATAGTTTAGTATAACATAATTAAACATGAATATTAATAATTAATATTAATATTTAACATAATATTAATAAACCTTAATAACCCCCTCTCTCTCTCTCTATATATATATTAACAATTCGAAGGTGGGAAACGTGGGACCTAGCATGAGGTCACGTGCCTCCCCTTCCTATTTCTGCAATAAACTAAATTGAATACTAAAACCTTACCTATCACTCACCCTCTGTCATTTTACTTGCTCCATCCTTTCTCTTTTGCTCTACACCGTCGAGGGTTTGAGGGCACCTTCCCTTGCGACCATGGAAGTCATGGCCGACCCTCTTTGGCTCCGGCCTGTGTGGCCTTAGCCTACAGCCTTCACTCCATGCAACCGAGGGTTCTAGGAGTGCCCGCCAAGCTTAGTTAGGTAGAGGTGAAATGATTTTAATCACGTAGTCGTGGGTTTAATAGGTTTCAGTAGGAGTTGGTCATGATTGTAGTTGGCGGCCTTAGTGAACGTGCAAAGGTGAGCGCTCGACCCCTCTTAATTTTTATTTATTTATTTATTTTTTCTTTCCTTTCGACCGAGATCTGGAATGACTGAAAACAAAGTTCATTTTTTTTTCTAAGTTTTTTATTTTGGTGGATTGAAGTTTTTTATTTTCTGTTGTGGTTGCTGTCGATTTGGTCCTTCGGCTCCCTAGAGTGAGGAGAGAATAAGATAAATATTATACATTGGTAATTAATTTCGACGCAGCTGAAACACAAAGAAGGTTTTGTACATCCTGGGTCGCCAATGGCCGACCCCTTTTAGCTTGGACATGGTATTGATGACCCACCGTAGGGTTACCATTGCAACATAAATAAATAAATAAAAAATTGATTTAAATTGCATGGGAATCCAGACTTGTCTTGTTTCATTATCCCGAGAGACCCAGGTTCAAGTCCCGACAATGGAATTGTGTATTAATAAAACAATGAATGAAGAGACGTTCATGCGTTAATTGAGAGGAAAAATGTATTTTTCATTTCACAATCTATCTCTGTTTTGTCTTGTAGTTTGTGGTTTGTTTAATGCGTGTGTGTATATAATAATAATAATATTAATAACCAAATAAAAGTGTTATAATAAAATTTAATTTTCTTTTTATTTTTGGGTTATACTTTTTCTTTTTCTTTTTCATTATATTTGTCTCTTTTTATTTATTTTTGGGCATTAATTATATATATATTCCATTGTAGTTCACAACGCGAAGCTTGCTACGTCCACAATAATCCTCTTCGAAATCTAGAGAACATAGGAGGGTCAAGTATTTCGAGAATATTTGGCTCACAAAGAGAAACATGTTGCATAGATGAGACTCGAACCTAGGCGGGGAGGAGAAAACTCCCCACCCCAACCAATTGAGATACAACCACTTAACACACACACACACACAATCCTTTCTATAAATTATAGAATTAAAAAAGTTAAGTCCATCCTTTTTTTTCCATATATATATAATCTTTTTTTTTTCATTAAATCATATGATATAGTTCTTTTGACCATTGTTGGTTTCCTCTCAACTGCAGGTGAGCTGAAGTTACAGAAAAGGTGGTTGGAATAGGAGATGGGGGGATGGGATAGGTTTGCAAGACTCTTTCCTGCTACCCATTATCTCATCTTTTGGGGTTATTTGTACATTCTTCCCTACCAGATTCTTCTAGGTAGTTCACCCAGGGTTTCTAGGTAGTTCTGGGTTAGTTCCTTGTGGGTCAAATCTGATAGTTTAAAGGTTGCACCCCAAAGAGTTTCTGGGTTGTTTAAAATTCTTGTCATGCATGTCTAACTTTCTTGATCAAAGGTGGGTAGGCCCTAGGTTTTAGCTTTTGAAACCAGGCTTTGATACCATATGTAATGCCCTACCGAGGGCTTCATAGATAAAAAGTAAATTTGTAATTTGATACCAAATGTAAAGCTTTAATAACGAATTTCATGACAATAATTTCCAACAATTTAATTCTCAAATTTCAAATTTACAACATAATTTCAGTATTCATAACTTGATTCAAAGAAAAATAGTAAACTAGAAAAATACCTCTTGAAGATGTTTTCCTTTGAGTGGCTTAAAACTGTCTACTACCAAAAGATTGAAACTGCCTTAAAACTAAATGTTTTCCTCCCAACAAACTAGGAACAGAGCCTCTATGGCTCCCTAGCTTCAGGAAATCAGATTTCCTGGCACCTGAGCCCAAAATTCTAGCAACAATCCACTAGTAAAAACCCACAAAAATTTTTGTAACCTTCCTCCTCTCCAAACTTTCTGCTCCTTTCTCCTCTCCCCCGTTTCTCCTTTCTCCTAAAAAAAAAATCCTTCCCAAGTCCAACTCCCTCTTCCTTATCCTTCTCTCTCGAATCCTTCCAATCATTAATTTCCAATCTACCTTATCCTTGGTCATAAATTCATACCAACCCCAACCACAAATGAAATAATTAATATTATTCATTGTTGCATTTCTTAATTCAAAAGAATAATGAATTAAATGATAAAACCTACTTAGTTCAATACTTTATTGATTTAATTTAATTTAATTGATTATAATCATTAATTAATTCAACTGGGTGTTATTGTCAGGTGCACCGCTACAGGGTAAATAAAAAAAAATACCTTATCGATTTTCATTATGACACCTCATCCCATGCTTCCAAACTCTTAAACAAGCACTGATGCTCACTCTCCTTACAAAGATGCCTTGTTTTCAATGCTATTTGATGACTTGGATATCTCCACTATTAGATTCCACACATTTCCAAATTTTGGAAATTACCATGATTGTTCATTTCCTCTCAACGTTGGAACCATGTCTCCTTGGGAGATAAGAATCCAGGTAAATTTTTTATTACATTCCCATTTGCATTTTCATCAGATTAAAATTTGAATTTAGCTTGAAATTGGGCGCTTTAAAAAAAAATCCAATTTCGTGTGGTGTGCCTGTATGATTCGACTCATCCTGATGTAGTGTGTCCTCTTCTAACTTCACAGTAAGCACCACAAACAGTGCGGCTTTGCTAATCATACTAAACCAATGCATCATTTGTAATGCTCCAAACCTAGTGTGTTATAAAGACAATGCCCGCTAAAAAACATGTTGGTTCTTTTTGAACATAGAAGCATTAGTGCATTACATTTAACTAAGCACACCGCTAAGTTTATGGCTCATAAAATTTAACTAAGTGGTGAAACCATTTTAAATAAATGCACCAATGCTATTAACAAAACCACATCGAGACATATGTTGACCAACTTCGCATAGCGGGGTATTTAGTTTGACACCCCATGACCGATGCACTAGGATTTACAACGCATTGCTAAAAAAAATGTCGGTGCTCCAATAAAACGATGGCACTAGGGCATTCATAATAACACATTGCACTGCTTAATTTGCAATAAATAAATTTAATGTAGTGGTGCCCATAGGTCCAACAAACACACTAGTGCATTATAAAATAATACACATCACTAAACAACATGTCAGTGCTATGGAAACTTTGGAGCACTGGTGCATTTGATTAGAAAATTGCACCGCTAAGTTTACTTCTCATAAAATTTGGGTGATGGTGCGTTCATGTTAAGCAAATGCACTGGTGTTGTTAAAATAACCGCACCGAGAAAAATATTGAACGACGTGGCATAAGGGGGCATCTTGTGGATGACTCATTATCGGTGCTCTCGAAAACACAACAAACTATTAAAAAATATGTTGGTTCTCCAATAACANAAATGCACTGGTGTTGTTAAAATAACCGCACCGAGAAAAATATTGAACGACGTGGCATAAGGGGGCATCTTGTGGATGACTCATTATCGGTGCTCTCGAAAACACAACAAACTATTAAAAAATATGTTGGTTCTCCAATAACATGGTAGCACTGGTGCGTTTATATTAACACTTCACGCTGCTTAATTTGCAATAAAACAATTTAACCTAGAAGTGCCCCTAAGTCCAAAAAACACATCAGTGTTGTAAAGAGCATGACATCGAGCTGGATTTTCACAAATTAGAAGCACAATGCATCTTATGGTAAGAATTGCCAAGATACTTGGTGGTGCGCCAATTAGTATAAACACACCAGTGCGTTGTATTAATCGACTGCACCACCTAGTTTTCCATTACATAATTTTTGACCGATGATGCGTCACATCCATACAACAACCAATTATATGTACTACAAGGGACTGAGAAATATATATAATAATTTACCATGTCGGTTGGTCTTACGAGATGCCCCATTATCGGTGGAATAGAAGACAAACACACTAGTGAAAAATGCACACAAAATTAAAATGGAGCGTTGGTGTGTTAAATTCAACAAAACGCATCGGTGCTATTAATAGAGTTCCACCGGGACAAACATTTAAAAAAATTACCATAGTGGTGCGTTATTTAAACCCACCCATTACCAGTGCATCATAAAAGAMAACACACCGTTAAAAAGCGTTTGGTGCTCCAAGGAACATAGAGTGTCGGTGCTTTCAATATAAAAATCACACCGCTTGGTTTATCTGTTAAAAATTCAAGGAAAGTGGTGCGTTCCGCAGAACCAACCACACYGCATTGCATAGTCAATATGTAAAACGACATCATGGTGCATTTTTTAGGATGGTCGGTAATTGATGCATTATATAACACAATACACTGCTATAGATATTGGTGCTCTACTAACAATGAAGCACTGGTGCCTTAGATTTAATGCACTTATTTTTGGTGTCTTATGTCTGACATGGAGCACCGATAATGATGCTTATTAACTTTTGTGATAGCACTCGTTACTTTTTCTCTTTTTTTTTTTTATAAATATAAATTAATTTTAGTTTTGATAAATATAAATTGTTTATATATGTTTGTGTTTTATAACTTAAATTTGTTATATGTGTGTTTGTGTGCTTAAAAATAATTTTATGTCAATCAAATATGATGACGACGACGAGCGCAGTAGTGGCAATAGCAACAACTAGAAGAATTTTTTTTTGATTCATAGACTACATATGCAAACCTCCACAGTTAAATTTTGTGGAGGTTTTGCTTTGCAGAGGTAAAAACAGAGGTCACTCTTCAGTGCCTCTCATAATTTAGCACATGGACTCAATCCTTTGCCACTCCCTCAGTCCTATGCCTTGCATCTCTTCCTATGCATGCCACTTGAATTTGTCCAAGATACAGTCCTCGTCATTCCTATAGCCATAATATGAACTGACATCAATTCAATTGAAAATCGCATAGCTACACATCCTGTTATTTTCCTCGAGGGGGCTTATCCAATATATCTTTGAGGATGGGGAGGAATTTTGTAGCCTTGAAATATCTGTAACCGGGCCCCTTGTTGGTGGCACCGGTCACACCAATTTCATTCCCTTCCAAGTTCATCATCTTGGACCCTACTTTGGCATAATTAGGACTGTCAAGATCTTGATTAGAGCTTTCCAATACCTCTTTTCCCTGATCAACAAGAAAGGACCCTAGTGGATGTGTTAATCATAATGTCGTGTCAACCTCAAGAATGACCTGAGGTACACATTGTATATTTAATAGAAGTTAAGAAGCACATTTGGAAAAATAATTGATGACCCATAAGCTTTGTCAACATGCCTTATAGCTAAATATTAAGCATTTTCTTGGCCTTGGCCTACTCCTCTATGAGATCCTCACTCATGTACTTAATAATACGCTCATGTTTCTTCTTCTCCACAACCATGTGCTTGATCACTTTCTCATCCATAAGGGGCATATGGGCAACAAACTCTCGCTCTCTATGTCATTAGTTTCCCTTCTCCCGCTCTCCTATTTCTTTCGCCACATCCTCCTCTTCTTTGAATAGGATTGATTTAATGTAAACAACATCCCCGATCTTGATCATAAACCCAACCTCCCTATTCATAGACTCGATCCTTTACCACTCCCTCGAAGCTCTAGCCCACATCTCCTTCTCTATTGGTCACTTGAGTTTCTCTAAGATATCGTTCTCATCATCCCTATAGCCATAATAATTGGTGTCAATTCACTTGTAAATCTCATACCCGTTATCCCCATTTCTTAGGGATAACTAGGGAGATGATGTCTCAAGGTCCTCAAGTTGCAAACATGTAGTACCAAGAGACATATGGTTGACAACATCCACTTTCACAGACAGAGACCCACCTCACCACCACATCAGATAGCTTCCAGAAGACATTGGGTCTTGCTCCATGAGGTACAAGTCAGGTATTGTGGTAAGTATCATTTCAATATTTGAGGCATTTGAGTTTGTTGCATTTAAAATTGGTTTTGATTATGTAACTTCTACTAGGAAATTATGCTCTTTGTCATGTTTCACCTTGGTGGTTGACATTGTTCCCTAGCAAGTGGTCACCCTTAGGGATAGGTTTGTTACTAGGAGGTCCCCTTGATAGGAAATCATTCTGTTCCTGACCATACCTTCCACTTTCCACACTTCATCCCCTCATCTCCTTATATTTTGGGATTTTTAGGTGTATTGACCCAAGAAGGGATTGTCCCTCATTTCATGGGAACAAGGGGCTGTAGGACCAGAGGTTTCTAGATGGAAAAAGATAAAATAAAATCATGAACCTTCTAGATGCTCGCCCAGGGATCCCGAGGACAATGAAATGTATCTCATAAGAAATTGATGGGACCCGTGAAAAATAATTTATATAAAATACCAATCAAGATGGAGTGTGTGTGGGCAATGTTTTTCATGCTTAGGTAAAATCCCCACACATTCTCTTCAACCTGGGGAAGCATAATGTGACCATGGTAGAGTCAAGGTGGGAATTTGTTTTCCATGCTTAGGTATAAGTACCACCTTGGATTCAACCTAGAAACATCTTAAAATAACAAAAGGCAATAAATGGTCTTGGAAAAAGGTTGCATTAAAAACGAAGGTGCAACACACCCTCTACAAAGGCACCCATAAATGAGACAATATAATCCCTTGTATGTCATGAACCCCATGCCCAAAATTATTTCCCCTGTCCATGCCACTTTTTCCACATGACCTAGAGAGGGGTCCACTTGGGAAACACTCCTAAAATTGAGTTACGATTCACCTAATAGGTTGCTTTTTCAACCCTCCCATACCCAAACTTGGAAAATTGCATAGGGTATTTAAGCACTTGTTTAGTTTTATGAGGTGGTTTTTGATGCACATTCTTGGGTGGATATTTTATTGATTTGATTTACTTATCATGATGCATTTGACTTGAGATCCTTGGAGGGAGTATTCATTGTCTTTACAAGACCTAGTTGGTGGACAGTTTTGGAAGAACAAGCCTAGCTTGGGCTTCCTTGGGGATTGAAGCCAATAGGGTGGATACCATGGCCCATGAACCAGACAATGATGGTAGCTTTAGGAGGCCTAAGAGAACCTTGGAGGATCTATTCTATCCCATGGAAAACCCAACATTTTTCTCTTGAGGCCAAAACATCACACTTGAGGAGCTTGACGTCACCCTAGGGATAGGTTTTTGGAGGTCGAGGTTTTGACAATGGAAACTTGGCACATTTTTATGAGAGAAGGCTTGGATTGAAGGAGGAAACCCCATCACATGAGAGGGATGCCCTAGAAGGCCCAACAACTTCTATTATTTTCTTCAACGACTTGCAAAAAGTGTCAAAACGTCGCCCTTTATAGGGTTGATGTCACCTTAGGTTTTCTTATGTGCATTTTTTATAATTAAATTTGAATTTAAATGATGTAAAGGGACAAAATAAGGGTTGTTGAACCCTTGCTTTTTGGTTACCCTAAAATTAAGTGTAAAAACACTTTTAGGATGATTTTTATAAATAAGGATCATTTCTATTTCATTTTGATCATAACTCTCCCATTGTGAGAAGACTACTTGGATGCAATTTGCACCCTACTTTGGAAATGTTATCTATATATATATATATGTATTGCTACTATATCTTGCTATGGTTTGTTTTGGCTATTGGATGAAGAAGTAAGGTGTTATCTTTCTTGGAGACTATTTCTTTCTTTTATGGTGGATTTTTCTTGGTCAAAATGAGTTTATCTTGTTAATGCTTGGACTAGGTAAG
The DNA here is from genome assembly GCA_010110895.2 of Picea sitchensis. NCBI lineage: Eukaryota > Viridiplantae > Streptophyta > Pinopsida > Pinales > Pinaceae > Picea > Picea sitchensis. The sequence continues at coordinate 64,099 of SNQJ01S0018762.1, forward strand.
GAATATCTATTGTCATTGATTCTTTTCTTGGTTACAAGGTTAATTTGTTAATATTTTCAGGAGTATAAGTGCATACAATCGCACTAAGCCCATAATAATTTTCTTGGAATAATTTTTGCACAAAGGAATACTAGGAGAAGTAACATGTATCACCCTCCTAGGTTTTTTCCTAGTTAGTTTTGATTTCCTTGGGGAGTAAAAGGGATTAAACCCCCAAGGAAATAACACAACTTAGCTATTTCATTTTAAAGACTCCATAACCCAATATTTAAAGGCACTAGTCTCTTACATTGGATAAATAAAATCATTGCATTGGGATACGTAGAATCACGAGATATTGAAATTGTTTAAGTTGGGACCTTTTCTATACACTTTAAGCTTGTCAAAGCCTCTAGGGCATATAGATTGGTCAAGTGGATCTTGAGGTATATATAATTAAAATCTATATCTAGTAGGTCTGCAACAAATCATCTACTATTTTGATTCTAAGTTGCAATTTAACCGTGGAAATATTCTAGTAAACCATCATTATCATTCTATTGCTAATTAGTGAACTTTTTGTCAGATTACTTGCTTGTTTTCGTGGTTAAAACTTGAATATGTAGAAAATATTTTCTACATCCACTTGGATGTTACAAAATTAATCTGAAAAATTCATATAGTATCCCTCTAAAACCACTAAATCTTGTGCTAAAGTATTGGGATTAATCTACATGTTTTATGCTTCATTCTTCAACAAATATATKATGCTTTAAGTGGTTGAATCTTCAATAATTAGTTATTTTTCTCGCTTATATATATTATTGCTTACTTCAGTAATTAGGGAAAACAAGATTAAATTTCTTGTCCACTTAACCTTGATCTTGTATACGTGTTTCTTCTTGTGTCTGAGGAAGGTACAATTCTCTTTCGGATGTACCCAAACACTTGGAAACCATTCACCATCTCCGAGACTTGTTACCAAACCATTATTCACTTAGTAACTAGACCTATAGGGGAATCACTTCCATAATCTCACCTTCCCATCTCATTTTCCCCTAGGGTCACACAAGAATCCCCCCTAGTGTTTGATTTCTCCTTCACTAAAGTGAGGGGAGGGTTTACCTAAGGTGATAGTGGGTAGATTCTCTCATCGTTATCGCCATCTCGTGGATTGGATCGGGATTTTCCCAACCTATAGTCTGTACGATAACATGTTGGTGCCATTGTTGGGGAGGATTTGGAATAATCTTTCGTTCACTAATGACACTTTGGAAATCTTCCTTCCCAAATCCTTTACCCATAGCTTTCCTGGTGACTCCACTTGAAGGGCGTTCCCCTTCCACCCTTGATGAACATTAGTCTCATTTGGTGACTCCATTGAATTGATATCCCAGTGATGGACATATAGCTTCATGGCACTTTCATGAAGCATACAAGGCCTTGGATGTTGAAACTATTGACGGGTATCCAAACAAGTGTCTGATAAACCATTTCGATGTCCTCCCAAATTTCAATGGTAATCCATTATTGGTTGTAGCAAACATTGTTGAGTTTACCAGATGCATCTACTATGATAATATACAACACAAGGATGTATGTATGCGGTTGTTTTTGTTGTTATTGAGAAGTGGAAAAAAGGATTGGATCAAGCATTCTTGTAAGCCTAAGAAGTATATCTTCCTTAAAGATCCTCATCATAGAGTTCCTTAAACATTGGGGACCAGAAGCTCAAAGTCTTGAAGAGACAATGCAAGACCTAGAGGATTCTTTTTCAAGAGAAGATTTTGAACTTGATCCTATTGAAGGTTTAATAGAAACAATTTTTCCATATTTTTTTGAAGCAACAGTTGAAAAACAAGAAGTTGATGACAGTAATGAGGAAAGTTTCAAGTTCTTCAAGGAAAGAATAAAGGAAGACTACAAGTTTTTTGAAAAACTAGTAGATATTTGTCCCAACAAAGACTTTTTGGTCAAGTTCTGTGAACAAAGAGAAGAGGAGTATCACACCATCCTCCAAAATTATGAGGAAAATCCTACCCTTAACTCAGCCTGGGAGGTTTCCATTGCATATTATGGAGCAAAATCATTGTACGACATTGTGATTGAAAATAACGGGTTCTAGGAAAACTTCCCAAATGACGATGAACCACTCTCCATGCCTAAAGAAGTCTATAAAATCATTAGAGATCAAGATCAGGATGGGGAATGATTTGATCCTATTAAAATGATGAAGACTTGATTAAAGAACATATCTATGAAGAAAGTTGCCAAGAGGAAGAAGACCTTGATGAAGTGCAACATCTAGATGAGTAGAATGGGACATTGGTATCTGTGCTCCCACTTGACGAAGATGAAGTATTTTAGACTTGATTTCCTCCCACACATGAATTTGAAGAAGCAGTCAGTCTCAATGATGAAGTATTTGAAGATACAACTGAAGCCGCCCTAGCCTCTGTTCTTTCTACACACGAAGACAAAGATATGGTCATTTGCAGTCACATTGATGGTCTTGTGAACAAACCCTTGGATATGGTTGATGATCATATAGACACTTTCATACAGATTGGGAGACACAGATGGGATTTTGGTCATTTCATTTTTTATAGAGACCCCATTTACAACATTGGGGGTAAATCTCAAGAAAAATGGGTTGAGTTTTCATCTTCAGAGGACTGGTCTTCAAGTGTATATGATTCAAATGTTTGGCAGCCTGATTTTGATATGGTTACACATTTGTTCCATCCATTCAACCCGTCAAAACATTTTCAGGGTGATTTTCAGTTATCCTTTGGGAGTTGTGATGTGTATCCTTTTGGGGATGCATAATTTTTCTATGAGGACTTTCAACCACCTTCATCCTCAATTTTATATGAACACTAGGACGTAGCAATCCTAGAGAAATCGAAGGCTCACTCTACAAAGTGAAAGTATTTTCATCTTGGGGATTTTTACAAGGATTCACAGTTGAAGATGAAACATTTATCTTTCTCTAGACCTGAGCCTGTCTCTTACCTCATTTCTTCTTCTCAGGGAAATCATGGGGTCTTCTTGGGATCTCTCATATCTTCCGAGTCTTCAAGAAACAATGATCATGCTAACAGGGATGAAGATGAGAAAACGTCTATATATGGTAGCCCTCTTCAGATATGGACTGATCGAGCTTGYGGCTATCCTTTCAGGAAGGATTTCCTGGATGATCAGAATTACAACTAATATTTTAAGAAAKATTTCCTCCCTCCCACCCATCTCCATCAGTTTCATTTCATGATTTATTATATTTCTATTTATCCTCATGATCAATATGTGCTTGAGTTATCTTTGTTATTTATCCTCCCTCCCTCCCACCTAGYAGAAGAGATGAAGAAAKATTTAATCAAGAAAGAAAATGAAAAAGAAAACACATAGTACACATAGATTTTACCCTAGAAACCCAAACTAGGAAAACATCACATCTTGAGCATTATGCTCTCTTGTTGTCTTATTCATACAAAATAAAAGGTTACATGTCTAACCTTGGTCCACACCTAAGACACAATTGATATAATATATTCTTTCTTTACACAAGAACAACCCTATAGCCAATTCAACTTACATCTACATGACCAACAACCTCTACGATTATTGATTCTTGGTGGTTATCCATTCATCATATTTTACAAAATTACATCATGCCTTCTTTATAGGCTTTCCAACAGGAAAAAATCTAAATAAAAGGAACCTAAAAATGGTTACAAATCCACACAGATCATTGGCTACAAATCCCATGAATCTTGGGATTCTATTACAGTCGACTACCAAGTCAGATTACCAATCGACTATTAGTCGAGCTTCATTCGGTCTTCAGTCAATTTCCACATGCCTTCCTGTTGACCTCTTGTCATTTGATCTCTTCAACTTGTTGTCGATGTCTTTACCATCTTGAACCACCTTGAACTTCAAATTCAAATTTACCTACTCGAACCTCCTCGACCTTCAACTTCCTGTTGATTCCTTTGACTTTGAATGTTGGTCAATCCACCTCGACTGGACTTTCACTACAAATAATATAACAACCCAACATTCTCCCACATGTTGTTTTATTTTTTGAAACCGAGAGACTTCTGAAATCTCGTTCACAGATCCAGGGTAACAATTCCCATTGTATCTCTGCACCAAGAGAAATTCACAACACTCACAGACTTGGTCAAAGAGTCTGATATGTTTTCCAACATGTCTATTTTCTCCAACAACACCTTATTTATTTCCACCATGTCTCTCATGAAATGGTATTGTACATCAATGTTCTTAGTCTTAGAATCATAAGTTGGTTTCTTTGCCATAAATATTGCGCTTTAACTGTCGCAACTTATTTTCATATCTCTCTGCTCAAACTCGATTCATGAACACAACCTTTGCAACCATACTGCTTCTTTGCTTCCATGAGTGGTTGCCATGTATTCAAATTTTGTTGTTGACAAGGCTACGGCCCCCTGCCACTTACTCATCTAGCTGATTTCTCCACTGAACATTTTGAACACATATCCACTAGTCGACCTTCGTCGATCCATATATCTAGCCCAGTCGGCATCGACAAATCCATGTACATTTAATTCACTATCACCTCCATGTTTTCCTTGGTAGCATACATAATAATCTCTTGAATAATCTCTTGATAGGCATTGTCCAATTCTTCTTCCCAGGTTTCGACATGTATCTACTCAACACTCCCACTGATGGGAAATGTCTGATTAAGTGCAGACCATCACATACATTAGAATACCAACAACACTTGCACAGGGAACACATGTTGTGTACTCTATTTTCTCCGGTGTCCTTGGAAAATGTTCAATAGTTAGCCTTAATCCCACAGGAATTGACACCTTCACAGGTTTTCAATCCTGCATCTTGAAACATTTCAATATTGTTTCAATATACTTTGTTTGGTTCAACCAGAGGTTTCTAGTTTCTCGATCTCCCTTATTTCCCATTCCGAGAATGAAGTTTGTTGCACCAAGATCCTTCATGTTGAACTTAGAGGATAAATGCTTCTTCACCTCCTTTATTGTGTTCACATTGTTTCCAATCAACAACATGTCGTCGACATACAATGCTACATATACGAAACACCCACCTTCTTCTTTGGAATATATGTAGTGATCAACTTTGCTTCTCACAAAACCCAAACTAAGATTGTATGTATCGAACTTTTGGTACCACATCCTTGGTGATTGTTTTAGAACATAAAGGGATATTTTTAGTTTGCACACCAAATATTTCTTTCCCTTTACTACAAATCCTTCAAGTTGTTTCATGTAGATTTCCTCTTCTAGGTTCCCATGTAGGAATGATGTCTTCACATCCATCTATTCTATTTCTAGATCAAATGTTGCAACTAGAGACATTAGTACTCTAATGGAATTTAATTTTGCGACAGGGGAACAAATCTCACCGAAGTCGACTCCTTCGACTTCAAAATATTATTTTTCTACCGTTYGAGCTTTGAATTTATTGACCTAACTTGTTGCATTCATATTCTTCTTGAAGACCTATTTTCTACTGACATGATTTCTTCCACTAGGTAATTTRACTAAGTCYCATGTCTCATCATTGTGCAAGAATTCCATCTCTTCGACCATGGCGTCCTTCCAGAGTTTTCCTTTTGCTGAGTCGACTGCCTCCCTGATCGACTTGGGCTCATCATCGGTAGAATTTAACACAAATGTGGAACGAAAGTCGGGTGGAATATAAATTTCAACTATTTTTCTTACTCAATATGACCTCCTTACAACCGGGGTTGGTTGTTCCGCCTCTCCTTCTGATTTAGTCGACTTATCTGAATCATCTTCTTCATTCCTCAGTTCAAATTGCACCTTCTTTTGATTATTCTCGGTCTAAACAATTCCTTCAGTCTCAGACTTACTTCCGAATTATCTGAAGACCACATCTCGACTGTACACTTTTTTCCTTGATGTAGGATCCTAGAGATTATATCCTTTCATTCCTTCTTTGTATCCTATGAAAATACATTTGACTGCCTTCTTATCCATCTTGCTCCTCTTTTCCTTGGGAACATGCACAAATGCATCACAACCAAATACTTTGAGATGTGAAACCGAATGCTTCTTACCTAACCATACCTCATGCGGAGTCGTGTTGACTAGCACCGACGAAGGAGACATATTTAATACATATTTTTTAGTGTCAACTGCCTCCGCCCATCATTTTTATGTGGGCCCAACACCATTGAGCATGCTCCTTGCCTTTTCCATCAATGTTTTGTTCATTCTTTCAACAACTCCATTTTTTTGTGGGGTCTATGGTGTGGTATTTTGGTGTTCTATGCCACACTACTTGCATAATTGATCCAATTCATTTCCATATAATTCACCACCGTTGTCAGTTCTCAACACCTTAATATTATTATTTGTTTGGTTTTCTACAAGAGATTTAAACTCTTTGAATTTCTTGAAAACCTCTTATTTCTTCCTTAGGAAATATATCCATGTCTTCTGGAAAAATAATCAATGAAGGAGACATAGTACAGGGATCCATGAAGTGAAGGCATTGAAACAAGGCCAAACACATCTCTATGAACCAATTCTTGAATCCCATTTTCCATTGTCGCTCTAGATGGGAAACTCACACGAATTTGTTTTCCATATATACAATGTTCACAAAAGTCGACTTCTAAATTACATGCAGGAAAGTCTTCGACTATATCTTTGTTATGTATAGCTCGAAGTACATTTTATCCTATGTGTCCCATCCTCTCATGCCATAGCATGGCCGGGTCGAATTTATGATGACTTGTTGATTCGGTTTGAATCGACTCATCCCGAGTCAAGTCGAGTCGAGTCGACTTCAGGAACAATGATGTTGTTGCATCCACTCGAGTCGACACTCCCTAGTAACTTGTATAGGGTTCCAATACAAACTCCTTTCATTAATACCATTGCACCTCTAACCATGTTGCAAGAATCCTTTTGAAATAGAGTATGCATCCCTCATCTTGCTAACATACATCAAGTTTCTTGCCAAACCCGAAATGTGTAGCACACCTGGAAGAGTTCTACTTCTCCCATCCTACAGTATCAGTCAAAATCTTTCTCTTCCAACAATTTTGGTTGTCGAGTCGTCCCCCAAGAACACGTCTCCTCCTTCATATTGTTCATATTCGCAGAAGCATTCTCTATGTGGTGTCATATGATAGGATTCTCCTGAGTTGATCAACCACACATATTGATCTGACTGTGTATTGGTCGACGCCAGGTACACATCACCTCCCTTATCTAGAGTCATATTTCTCTCACTTGACTGCTTCTCTTCGGATCCTGTATTGACCTCCATTGCCTTCAACTTGTAGTCCCTTTTGTAATTCCCAAATTTACCGCATTTATAGCATCTTCTTGTCGACTGAACATGTGATTTAGATCTACCCTTTGAATTAGAATTTATACCAGAGAATTTTCCTTTATCTATTTCAATCGATCGACCTCTCACCACTAAAGCATCTTTGGTTGATCCTTCCATGTTCTTCCTTTTCATTTCTTCTGACAATAGAGATGCAACCACGTCTTCCAGCGATAATGTTGTTGTATTAATCCCTATAGCCATGACTAATCTATCTGAGGAGTCTGGAAAATAACATAATAGGCTAATCCATTTCTCCTCCTTAGTGATTTTAATATCCATAGATGGTAATTGGCTTATAATGGTATTAAACGCATTTAAATGCTTAGTCACTAAACTTCCCTCATTCATCCTCATAAGATACAATTTCTTTCTGAGAAACAACTTATTTACTAGGGATTTTGAGTAGTACAATCTCCCCAACTTGTCCCACAATTTCTTGGATGAATCTTCACCGTAGACATTCAATAGTATCGAATTTGCAAGACAAAGTTGAATTGTACTCCTTGCTCTTCTCTCGAGTTTCTCCCATTCTTCCGTCGACATACTTGTTGGCATCGTACCTGGACATAGTGTTTTCCATTGTTCTCGATCTACAAGGAGATCTTCAATTTTAAGCTCCAAAGCTCAAAATTATGGCCATTAAATTTTTCAATCTCTATTCTCGATTTGCTCACCATTCTTTAACACAATATTTAAACATTTCTAACTTACGAATCTTACTTAATGTAATATACCTTGTGTATATTACAATGCTATTAATTATTAATTAAGTCATTAATGTAAAAATTATTAATTTTAATGTAAATTCATGTATTTTTAGACAAAAATACGTTGTATTTATACACGTTGTTGTACATTTGAATAGGAAATGAATAATAAATTTATAAAATAAAAAAATATATATATTTATATATATCCGGTTTCCAACTTTTAGTTGGTGCCAGAGCGGTTCCTTCTCGCGACCTCTCATCTCACAATTTCGCCCATACCCTCTCTATTGTCCCGTTCTCCCTTCCTTCCCTTTGTATTGTGCTCCCTTCCCTCTCTTTGTCAGCCCTCATCTCCGCGACCAAACCCAACCTCTTTTCCGCACACCATGTCCCCCTCCTGGTCTCCCCCTCCAAACCCGCAAACTGCCTCGCATCCCTGATTCCTCGCTTCCAATTTTTTACCTCTCCCTTAATTCCTCATCACGTTCCTCTCCCTCTCCCACTCCCATCCCTCGTCTCCCCTCTCCCACTCCCACGCTCTCCCACACACTCCCTCTTCCATGCATCGACCTTCTCTTCCAAGCTCCCATGCTATCCCACACACTCCCTTTCCCATGCATCACTCCAACACTCTCCCTCTTCCACCATCCTACGTACCAATCCAAAAATCCCATGCTCTTCCACGCATCCTGTGCCTTTTCCAACCATGCATTCTTCCCCTCTTCCACTTTTCCCACTCCTATATGCATTCCATCCCTCATCCACTTCACCCATCTATGACCTGCATCAATGACCTCTATTTTACAATTTCTCCCTCCATTCACCCTATATTCTCCTATTTCTCCCCTAATCATTTCGCCCCCATTCCTCTCCCACTCTCATATGCATCTGTAACCACCATTAATTCACCCTCCTCTCCTCGCGGATCCCTCCATCCTCCTCCACGATTTTCTCTTCGCCCAAACCCTAATTCTCCCCCTTCCACGATTTTATTCCATTTGATACCATACATTATATTTAATATTAAATATAATAAATATTTGTTGGATGTATGGGCTGGTCCGAGTTCTACCTTTAGGCTTCCAACAAAACTCTGGAAACCATCAGCCCTTTTGGAGACCAGAAGACAACACTGTGCATAAAGTGCACAATGCAGTCTCACCCGAGATGGCTTATGGGTGACTGAAGGACCCAAATGTCTGCAATGTTGGAAGGGATGTTTTTCATGGGGATGTTAGACATAATTTTCTACATCAACATTTATCGGATCTACCATTGTATAACCATATTCATTCATTAACATTCATTCTGCAGTAAATATCAGAATAATACAATGTGCAATGCATTTTACTCATACTATATTCATTCATTCATTCATCATAAACCATTTCAACACATAAAAGATACATTCGACACAAAGACACAAGTTTTTATTGTGGTTCATCCCCTTGGGCTACGTCCACAAATATCTGGCATTATTTGCTTCTTTATTCATCTTCATCCATTCATTGCATTGTCCACATTACATCAAAGATGCGTATGAAATGCACAAGTATAGGTGAGGTTGAATAGTGTTACACTAAGCTCCACAACTTGCGACCTGGCCCTCCGTTACAACTCATAAATCTGTCTCCAAAACTGACTCCAAAACTAGCTCTAATATATCACTGCACAAAAAGTACTCAAACTCTTCTCACTCATAACATAACATAGATTCTATATGGATGATCTCTTCAGATATTACAATACATATTTATACTAAAAAAGAGGGTTAAAACCCATTACATCAATGACCAAAAACCTAACCCTAAGTGGATTAGGTTTGTCCACATTCCAACTTCCTATGCACGGTTGATGTACATCCTTCTTCTTTTCCTTTGAATTTTTTCTTCCTCGCACCGTTTTTCCTTATTCTTTGGCACACACTCCTTTTCTAGTCCCTTTCTCAACTACTTCCTTGATTTATACATTGTTCCCCAAAATGTCTTGCACCAACAATATTTAAAACATCAACCTCAACATGAGAAACACGAGGAGAAAGCCAGAAGAAGCAGAGAAAAAAATAGATGACAACACTTCCACCAAACTTGAGATAAGATAAAACTCTAAATAGTTTTTCATAGGCCTTATAAATCAAGTAAGTACTTCGCTCAATGCCCAAATTGGAAAAATAAACGAAGAATTAGCAGAATGCAACAAAAACTACCATGACATGATATTATAGCTCGAATCAATCTAAAACAAGAGTAGAAGCCCAGGTAACTCAACTTCACAGTGGGAGCCTCACCAATCACATTATTCACCTAACATAGGGACGTCTAATAATAACATGCCCAAGGAGAAGATTATTGTTCCAAAATTCGATGGATCGGATGCAAGAGAAGCAACAAGATGGGTAAATAAATTTGAGTAGTACTTAAGGTATTGACATATTTTCAATGATGAAGACAAAATTAATGTCACATATATACATATGAAGGAATTTGCGTATGACTGGTTCCTATGGTGGAGAGAAAAATCCAAATCTATAGCAAGAGACTGGGTTATATTAAAAAAAAATGTTTTCCTACGTTTTCTCGACACAGAAGAAAAATGGGTTTTTTCTAAACTCACCCGATTACAATAGTTCAGTATAGTGGAATAATTTTTTCAAGATTTACATGTGTTATCCATTTGTGTACTTGATATATCAGAAGACTGGATACTACAAATATCCTTATCAGGATTGAAGGAAAATATTTAAAATGAGCTTGAACTACTTGACATCAAAGATATCAAGCATGCTCGCTAGAAAGCTAAAATCACTGATATCAAAATAAAACATGGTGCTCACTTGAAGACTCTAGATCTAAATACATTATCCCTCACAAAAGGACACCTCCACCAGACATGAGACACGATAAACATAAGGACCTGTGTTTTAAATGTAACGCACCTAATTGGAAACCAGGCCATAAGTGCAAAGACACAGTATTTTCATTGCAAAATAGACAAGAGTGACAATGACAAGGATGAAGAAGAAGGGGACATATCTTCATCTGATGAAGAAACAAATAATGAAGACTCGTGAAATCTCCATGAGTTAGGGAATCAAAACACAAATTCAACACTCTCTGTTGCTGCAATGACGGGTATTTCTCATCCCCAAACTCTGAAAGTTTATGGATATGTTAAGAAAACTAAAGTAACAATGCTCAATGATAGTGGCAGTTCACATAACTTTGTAGATACAAAGATAGCAAGGCAATTAAACATATTCATTAATCCTACCTATGAATTTCAAGTCTCCATCCCGACAAATAGGACTACGTCATGTGATGGGAAATTCCACAAGGTAGAAATATCCATGAGTGACTACAAATTAAAATCTCTTATGTATGATATGCCAAATAGAGGGGTAAATATTGTCTTGGGGGCCCAGTGGCTAGCCACGCTTGATACTGTTGGATTGGAATTACAAGCGAAATTCATAAGGTTTTATCAAAATGGGGAAAAGTACAAATTACGTGGAATTAACTTTCCTCCCCCACAAATATTCTCATACAATAGAATGGAAACAATGATTAAAAAGGGATCCTAGGCTTATTTCTTACACTGTTATGCAATAGAGGATACCACTAAAGAGGATTGTACGTATAATGTTGATTTCATATATGAAATGATCAATATTGGCGTGAGAAAATTTTGAGGGGAAAGAGTAATTAGTAGTCCCACAGAGGAAAAAGAGGTACCCAATAGTCTTCGTGTAGCAATCAATGAGTTTCCAGTAATTATGTTTTGCAAAGAAATTGAAAAATATGATTGAGTGATGCGCCCAATGTGTCAAGAAATGTTTTCCATTGAACAACATGCAAAACAATTTCCATGCAAACACCTCTATCATTCAAAGTGCACTCTCAAATGGATTCATGATAGAAATTCATGTCCAATGTGCAGATATGAGCAAAAGGACTTTGTTATCCCCGTTGGAATCCTCACCATCCATTCCGGTGAAAAGACATGACATGCTATAGTTACTGATGCAATTGCTACTCCAATTGTTCAGACATCTACATACACTTTCAAAAATACTGCGGAATTGTTTGCATTCCAGGAGGGTAGACACTTAAGTTATGAATATGGACGTTATGGAAACCCTACCACACAGGTTGTTGAGAAAAAAAATTAGTACATGTTTTTGCACAATGTCTTGGGAGGTGTACTATGTCCAAATGCTACTTTCCTGAATCTTCGAGCATAAAAGACCCTTCTCCTTCCTGTACAACAATAGGAAAGATGACATTTTAAGGATGTGAAATCCATTTAGTAGAACACTTGAAATTGTGAATATATTTAAGAAAAAACTTTGTAATTAGTGAAGAAACATCACTAGTTGGATGTCAGAAGATTCAAAATATTCATCTTTACCTATGCTTTGAGGACAAATCTTAGTTTTAGGAGGGATGAATTGTAATATACCTTGTGTATATTATAATTCCATTATTTATTAATTAAATCATTAATGTAATAATTATTGCTTTTAATGTCAATTCAAGTCTTTTTAGACAAAAATACGTGACTCTACTCATGTACGTGTATTTATACACGTTGTACATTTGAATATGCTGCGATTAATAAATTTATAAAATAGTAAATATTTTTTTTTTTATATATTTGGTTTCTAACTTTCACTGAACCTAGGGTTTAGCTTAGATCCAAGGTTGTTAAACCAAGATCTGATACCACATGTTAGTAAATGAGGAACACTTCCATGCTAAACCTAGCAGAAGAGAGGAAGAAAGATTTAATCAAGAAAGTAAATGAAAAATAAAAAACACAGTACAAAGATATTTTACCCTCGAAACCCAAACGAGGAAAACCAACATTCCTTGAGCATTATGCTCTCTTGTTGTCTTATTAATTTAGAATAAAATTTTACATGTATAACCTTGGTCCACACCTAAGACACAATCGACATCATACCTTCTTGCTTTACACAAGAAAAACCCGGAAGCCAATTCGGCTTACATCTACATGACCAACAACCTATATGATTATTGATTCTTGGCAATTAGCCACTCATCATTTTTTACAACATTACAACATGCCTTATTTATAGGATTTACAATAGGCAAAACCCTAAAGAAAAGGCACTCAAAAATGGTTACAAATCCATGCAGATCATTGGCTACAAATCCCACGAATCTTAGGATTCTATTACATTCGACTACCAAGTCGTATTACCAATCGACCTTTATTCGGTATTTAGTCAGTTGCCACATGCCCATCTGTTGACCTCTTGTTTATTGACCTCTTTGACTTTCTGTCGATGTATTTACCACCTCGAAGTTCGACTTCAACTTTACCCGTTCAAAATTCCTCGACCTTTGACTTGTTGTCAATTCCTTCGACTTTGACTGTCAGTCGATCCACCTCGACTGGACTGTCACTGCAAATAATATAACAAACCAACATGTTGTATTACATGATTAAGAAGAGGGAGATACCTTGATGAGATGATTGGCTGGTTGCACTGGTTATAGGACTTCACCTAACATTTCAAGACCTAATCTCCAGGGCCCTTGGGCCCCAAGTAAGCAGGCAGGTCATCTTGATTTCTTTCATTTTCATTTTGATTGCTCATGGTAGTCTAGTTTCATTTCATCATTGATTTTCATTTTTATCTACTTTCATATTTGATTTACATGATTATCTTTTTCATCATATATGTGAAAACAACACAAAAAATCCTTTTCTAGATTAGTTGTCAATTTTGGTTTTTGATTATATGGACAAAGGATGAGTGAGCCATCCTACACTTAACAATTTTTTTTTTCAATGGGTGTAGGCACATGTCTACCAAGAGATTTTGTAGTTCTCATGCACTCTACGAAGAGTGCATGTCCCCAAGTAGGATCCAAGTGTTATCCCCATTTCTTAGGGATAACTAAGGAGATGATTTCTCGAGCTCTCAGGTTGTCAGACATGGAGTACCAAGAGACATATGGCTGGAAACGTCCACTTGCACAGACATAAACCCACCTCACCACCACATGTCTCAAATTCATCATGAGGGTATCCACCACATCAGCTAGATTCTGAAAGATATTGGGTCTTTCTCCATGAGGTACAAGTAATGTATTATGGTGAGTATCATTTCAATATTTGAGGCCTTTGAGTTTGTTTCATTTAAAATTACTTTTGATTATGTAATGTCTTCTTTGATATTATTCTCTTTGCCCTGTTTCACCTTGGTGGTTGACATTGCACCCTAGTGAGTGGTCACCTTAAGGGATAGGTTTTCTACTGGGAGTTTCCCTTTACAGGACATTGTGTTGTTACTAACCATACTTGCCACTTTCCACACTTCATCCCCTCATCTCCTTATCTTTTGGGATTTTCGGGTGTACCAACCCAAGAAGGGATTGTCCCTCATTTCATGGGAAGAAGGGGCTGAAGACCCAAAGGATTGTAGATGGAAAAGGATAAAATCCCATCATGAACCTTCTAGATGCTCGCCCAAGGATCCTGAGGAAAATGAAATGTCTCTCATAAGGAACCGATAGGACCCATGAAAAATAACTAATACAAAATTCCAACCAAGTTGGAACATGTGTGGGCAATGTTTTCCATGCTTAGGTATAAGCCCCACACATTCTCTTCAACTTGGGGAAACACAATGTGACCACGGTAGAGTCAATGTGGGAATTTTTTTTCATTCTTAGGTAGAAGCCCCACCTTGGATTCAACCCATAAACATATTAAAAGAACAAAAGGAAATACATGGGCTTGGAAAAAGGTTGCAATGAAAACAAAGGTGCAACACACCCTCTACAAAGGCACCCATAAATGAGACACTACTATCCCTTGTATGTCATGAACCCCATGCCCAAAAGCCTTGCCCCATCCATGTCAATTTGTCCACATGACCTATATAGGGGTCCACTTGGTAAATACTCCTAAAATTGAGGTACGATTCACCTAATAGGTCGCTTTGTCAACCCTCCCATACCCAAACTTGGAAAATTGCATAAGGTCTTTGAGAACTATTTTAGTTTGATGAGGTGGTTTTTGATGCACATGCTTGGGTGGATCTTTTATTAATTTTATTTTCTTATCATGATGCATTTGACTTGAGATCCTTGGAGGGAGTATTCATTGTCTTTGCAGGACCTAGTTGGTAGACAACTTTGGAAGAACAAGCCTAGCTTGAGATTCTTTGGGGGTTGAAGCCCATAGGGTGGATACCATGGCCCACACACTAGATGATGATGGTAGCTTTTTGAGGCATAAAATAATCTTGGAGGATCTATCCTATCCCATGGGCAGCCCAACGTTTTTCTTTTGAGGCCAAAACATCACACTTGAGGAGCTTGACGTTACCCTAAGGCTAGGGTTTTGACGATGGAAGTTTTGGCAATGGACACTTGACATGTTTTGATGGGAGAGGGATTGGCTTGAAATAGGAAACCCTAGCACATTAGAGGGAGGCCCTAGAAGGCCTAATGAATTCCATTCTTTTCTCCAACGACTTGTAAAAAGTGTCAAAATGTCACCCTTTAGAGGGTTCACGTCACCTTAGGGTTTCTTATGTGCATTTTTTATAATTAGATTTTAATTTAAATGATGTAAAGGGGGAAAGTAAGGGTTGTTGACCCCTTTATTTGTGGCTACCCTAAAATTAAGTGTACAAACACTTTTAGGAGGATTTGTATAAATAAGGATCATTTCTATTTCATTTTGATCATAGCTCTCCCATTGTGAGAACACTACTTGGCTGAAATTTGTGCCCTACTTGGGAAATTTTATCAATTTCTCTTGATACTATCTCTTGCTATGGTTTTATTTGGCTATTGGATGAAGCATTAATGCACTATCTTTCTTGGAGGCCATTTCTTGCTTTTATGGTGGATTTTTCTTGGTAAAAAAGAGTTTATCTTGTTAATGCTTGGACTAGGTAAGGAATCTCACTTGTTATTGCTTCTTTTCTTGGTTACAAGGTTAATTTGTTAATAGTTTTGGGGAGTATAAGTGAATACAACCCCACTAATCCAATCATAATTGTTTTGGAATAATTTGTTGCACAAAGGAATACTAGGAGAAGTAAAGGGTTACAACCTCCTAGATTTTTTCCTAGCTAGTTTTCCTTGCCTTGGGGAGTAAAAGGGCTTATACCCCCAAGGAAATAGATCAAATTAGCTCTTTCAATTTAAATACTCCATAACCCAATAGTTAAAGGCACTAATCTCTTGCATTCAATAAATAAAATCATTGCATTGGGATACATAGAATCACGAGATATTGAAATTGTTTAAGTTGGGACCTTTTTTATATGCTTTAAGCCTTTCAAAGCCTCTAGGGAATCTAGATTGGTTAAGTGGATCTTTACCTATAGATAATTAAAATCTACAACCATTAGGGGTACAAAAAATCATCTTCTATTTTGATTCTAACTTGCAATTTAATTGTGGAAATATGCTAGTAAACCATCATTATTGTTCTATTGCTAATTAGTGAACTTTTTGTCGGATTATTTTCTTGTTTTTGTGGTTAAAACTTGCAGCTGTAGAAAACATTTGCTATCACCACTTGGCTGTTAAAAACTTACTCTGAAAAATTCATATAACAACCCTCTAAAACCACTAAAGATTGTGCTAAAGTATTGGGATTAATCTACATGTTTTATGCTTCATTCTCCAACAAATCTTTGATTATTTAAGTGGTTGAATCTACAGTAATTAGTTATTTTCCGTGCTGATATATATTATTGTTTACTTATGTAATTAGGGACAACAATATTAACTTGCTTGTCCACTTAACCTTTATCTTGTATACATGTTTCTTCTTGTGTATTAAGCAAGTACAATTCTCTTCCATGGGTACCCAAACACGTGGCAACCATTTACCATCTCTGAGACTCGTTACCAAGCCATTCTTCACTTAGTAACTTGAACTATAGGTGTGTCACTTCCATAATATCACCTTACCATCTCATTTCCCTCTAGGGTCACATTAGATTCCCCCTTGTGTTGGATTTATCCTTCACTAAAGTAAGGGTTGGGTTTACCTAAGGTGACAGTGGGTAGATACTCCCACCATTATTGCCATCCCATGGATTAGGTCAGGCTTTTCCCAACCTACAATTTGTGCGATAAAATTTATGCACCATTGTTGGGGAGGATTTTGACTCCTCTTTCGTGCCCTAATGACACTTTGGAAAGCTTCCTTCCCAAAGCCTTTACCCCTATCTTACCTGACAAATCCACTTGAAGGAAATTACCCCTCCACCCTTGATGAGCATTAGTCTCATTTGGCGAATCCATTCAAATGATATCCCAATGATGGAAACATGGCTTTGTGGCGCTTTCATGAAGTATAAAAGGCCTTAGATGCTGAAACTATTGATGGGTATCCAAACAAGTTCCCAATAAACTAGTTCGATGTCCTCCCAAAGTTCAATGGTAATCCATTGTTGGTTGTAGCACAAGTTGTTGAGTTTACTATATGCATATACTATGAGAATATACAACATGAGGATGCATTCCTACAATTGTTTTTGTTGTCCTCGGGAAGTGAACAAAAGGATTGGATCAAGCATTCTTGTAAGCCAAGAAGTATATCTTCCTTAACGATCCTCATCAGAGAGTTCCTTAAACATTGGGGACTAAAAGCTCAAAGTCTTGAAGAGACAATTCAGGACCAGGAGGATGCTTTTTCAAGAGAAGATTTTGACCTTGATCTTACTGAAGGTTTAAGAGAAACTCTTCTTCTCGATTTGTTGAAGAAACAATTGAAATACAAGAAGTTGATGACAGTAATGAGGCAAGTTTTGAGTGCATTAAGGAAAACATAGAGTAAGACTACAAGTTTTGTGAACAAATGATAGAGCTTTGTCTCGACAAAGTCTTTTTGGTCAAGTTCTGTGAACAGGGAGTAGAGGAGTATGGCACCATCCTTCAGAATTATGAGGAAAATCCTACCCTAAACTCATCCTAGGAAGTTTCCATTGCATATTATGGAGAAAAATCATTGTACAACACTGTGACCGAAAAGTATGGGTACCATGAAAAGTTCCCAAATGATGATGAACCGCTCTCCATGCATGAAGAAGTCGACAAAATAATTAGAGATCAAGATCAAGATGGTGAATTATTTGATCCTATTAAATATGATGAAGACTTGATTAAAGAACATATCCATGAAGAAATTTTCCAAGAGGAATAAGACCTTGATGAAGTGAAACATCTAGATGAGCAAAAGGGGACATTGGTATCCATACTCCTGCTTGACGAACATGAAGCCTTTTATCCTTGATTTCCTCTTGCACATGAAGTTGAAGAAGCAATTAGTATCAATGATGAAGAATTTGAAGATCCATTTGAAGCCGCCCTAGCATTTGTTATTCATGCACACGGAGAAAAAGAGATGGCCATTTTCAATCACACTGATGATCTTGTGAAAGAACCCTTGGATATGGTTGATGAGCATATAGACACTTTCATACAGACTGGTAGGTGCATATGGGATTTTGGTTGTTTCATTTTTGATAGAGACCCCATTTAAGACATCGAGGGTAGATATAAAGAAAAAGGGGTTGAGTTGTCATGTTTAGAGGGCTGGTCTTCATGCGTATATGATTCATATGTTTTGCAGCCTGATGATGATATGGTTACATATTTGTTCCATCCATTCGATGATGATTTGTTGGAGCATTTTCGGGGTGATTTTCAGTCATCCCTTGGGATTTGTGATGCATATCCTTTTGAGGATGCATACTTGTTCTATGAGGACTTTCAACCACCTTCATACTCAATTTTAGATGAACACTAGGATGTAGCCATCCTGGAGTAATCAAAGGCTCACTCTACAAAGTGAAAGTATTTTCATCTTATGGATTTTTACAAAGATTCGCGGTTGAAGAGGCAACATTTTTCTTTCTCTAGATATGACGTTGTCTCTTACCTCATTTATTCTTCTTAGGGAAATCATGGGGTATTCTTGGTATCTCTCATATCTTCTCAGTCTTTAGGAAGAATTGATCATTCTAACGGGGATGAAGATGAGCCATTGTCTACATATGGTAGCCCTCTTCAGAGATGGATTGATCGATCTTGTGGCTATCCTTTCAGGCAGGATTTTCGGGATGATCAAAATTGCAGCTACTCTTTTCAACAAGATTTCCTCCCTCCCACCTATCTCCATGAGTTTCATTTCATGATTTATTATATGTCTATTTATGCTCATGATAATTATGTTCTTGACTTATCTTTGTTGTATTACATGATTAATCACATGGGGAGATACCTTGATGAGATGATCAGCTGGTTGCACTAGTTATACAAATTCCCCTAACATTTCAGGACCTAATCTTCATGACCCCAGGCCCCCAGGTAAGAAGATAGGTCATCTTGATTTCTTGCATTTTCATTTTGATTTCTCATGGTAGTCTAGTTGAATTTCATCGTTGATTTTCATTTTTCTCTACTTGCATATTTGATTTACATGCTTATCTTTTTCATCATATATGTGAAAATAACAAAAAAAATTCTTTTCTATATTAGTTGTCAATTTTTTTTTTGATTATATGGACAAATGATAAGTGAGCCATCCTACACTTAAAAGTTTGTTTTTTCAGTGTGTGTAGGCATAGTTCTACTTGGAGATGTCGCAGTTCTCATGCACTCTACGACGAGTACATGTCCCCAAGTAGGAGCCAGATTTTATCCCCATTTATTAGGGATAAATAAGGATATGATGTCTCGAGGCCCTCGGGTTGATGTATTGAGGCCCTCGAGTTACATACATGGAGTACTGGGAGACATATGGTTGATAGCGCCCACTTGCAAAGACAAAGACCCACCTTACCACCATAGGTCTTAGGTCCATCATGAGGGTATCCAACACATCAGCTAGCTTCTTGAAGACACTAGGTCTTTCTCCATGAGGTACAAGTCAGGTATTATGGTGAGTATAATTTCAATATTTGAGGCATTTGATTTTGTTGCATTTAAAACTGCTTTTGATTATGTAAAGTATGCTTGGAAATTATGCTCTTTTCCCTGTTTCACCTTGGTGGTTGACATTGTTCCCTAGTAAGTGGTCACCCTTAGGGATAGGTTTTCTACTGGGAGGTCCCATTGATAGGAAATCATGTCGTTCTTGACCATACTTTCCAATTTCCATACTTCATCCCCTCATCTCCTTATATTTTGGGATTTTTGGGTGTACTAACCCAAGAAGGGATTGCCCCTCATTTCATGGGAAGAAGGGGCTAAAGGCCCAAAGGCTTGTAGCTGGAAAAAGAAAAAAGAAAAAAGAAAAACATGAACCTTCTAGATGCTCACCCAGGGATCCCGAGGACAATGAAATGTATCTCATAAGAAACTAATGGGACCCATGAAAAATAACTAATACAACATGCCAACCAAGATGGAATGTGTGTGGGCATTGTTTTTCATGCTTAGGTAGAATCCCCACATATTCTCTTCAACTCAGGGAAGCATAATGTGACCAGGGTAGAGTCAAGGTAGGCATTGCTTTTCATGCTTAGGTAGAATCCCCACCTTGGATTCAACTTGTTAACCTCTTAAAAGAACAAAAGGCAATAAATGGGCTTGGAAAAAGGTTGCATTGAAAACGAAGGTGCAACACACCCTATACAAAGGCACCCATAAATGAGACACTACGATCCCTTGTATGTCATGAACCCCATACCCAAAAGTATTACCCCCATCCATGTCACTTTATCCACATGACCTAGAGAGGGGTATACTTGGGAAACACTCCTAAACTTGAGGTACGATTCACCTACTAGGTCGCTTTTTCAACCCTCCCATACCCAAACTTGGAAAATTGCATAGGGTCTTTGAGCACTTTTTCAGTTTGATGAGGTGTTTTTGATGCATATACTTGGGTGGCTCTTTCATTGATTTTATTTACTTATCATGATGCATTTTACTTGAGATCCTTGGAGGGTGTATTCATTGTCTTTGCAGGACCTAGTTGGTTGATAATTTTGGAATAACAAGCCTAGCTTGGGCATCATTGGGGCTTGAATCCCATAGGGTATATACCATGGCCCACACACTAGACGATGATGATATCCTTAGGAGGCCTAAGAGCACCTTGTAATATCTATCCTATCCTATGGCCAACCCAATATTTTGTTCTTAAGGCCAAAACATCACACTTGAGGAGCTTGACGTCAGTCTAGGGATAGGGTTTTGGAAGTGGAGGTTTTGACAATGGAAACTTGGTACATTTTGATGGGAGAACGCTTGGATTGAAGGAGGAAACCATAGCGCATGAGAGGGAGGCCATAGAATTCCCAACGACTTCTATTATTTTTTCCAACGACTCGCAAAAAGTGTCAACATGTCACGTTTTAGAGGGTTGATGTCACCTTAGGGTTTTTTATGTGCATTTTTTATAATTAAATTTGAATTTAAATGATGTAAAGGGGAAAAATAAGGGTTGTTGACCCTTTCTTTGTGGTTACCCTAAAATTAAGTGGAAAAACACTTTTAAAAGGATTTGTATAAATAAGGATAATTTCTATTTCATTTTGATCATAGCTCTCCCATTGTGAGAAGACTACTTGGCTGAAATTTGCGCCCTACTTGGGAAATTTTATCCATCTCTCTTGCTACTATATCCTGCTATGGTTTTCTTTGGATATTGGATGAAGAAGTAAGGCACTATCTTTCTTGAAGGCTATTTCTTGCTTTTATGGTGGATTTTTCTTGGTCAAAAGGAGTTTGTCTTGTTAATTCTTGGACTAGGTAAGGAATGTCTCTTGTTATTGCTTATTTTCTTGGGTACAAGGTTAATTTGTTAATATTTTGGGGAGTATAAGTGCATACAACCCAACTAAGCCCATCATAATTATCTTGGAATAATTTGTTGCACAAAGGAATACTAGGAGAAGTAAAGGGTTACACCCTCCTAGGTTTTTTCCTAGCTAGTTTTGCTTGCCTTGGGGAGTAAAAGGGATTACACCTCCAAGGAAATAGCACAACTTATCTCTTTCACTTTAAAGACTCCATAACCCAATAGTTAAAGGAACCAATCTCTTGCATTAGAGAAATAAAATCATTGCATTGGGATACATAGAATCACAAGATATTGAAATTGTTTAAGTTGGGACCTTTTCTATATGCTTTAAGCTTGTCAAATCCTCTAGGGCATCTAGATTCATCAAGTGGATCTTGAGATGTAGCTAATTAAAATATACAAACATTAGGGTTGCAACAAATCATCTTCTATTTTGATTCTAACTTTCAATTTAATTGTGGAAATATGCTAGTAAACCATCATTATCCTTCTATTGCTAATTAGTGAAATTTTTGTCGAATTACTTGCTTGTTTTGTGGTTAAAACTTGCAACTGTATCAAATATTTTCTACAACCACTTGGATGTTACAAAATTACTCTGAAAACTTCATATAACATCCCTCTATAACCACTAAATCTTGTGCTAAAGTATTGGGATTAATATACATGTTTTATGCTTCATTCTCCAACAAATCTTTGATTCTTTAAGTGGTTGAATCTGTAGTAATTAGTTATTTTTCTTGCTGATATATATTCTTATTTACTGTTGTAATTAGGGAAAAAATATTAACTTTATTGTTAAATTAACCTTGATCTTGTATATGTGCTTCTTTGTGTGTCTTAGGCAAGTAAAATTCTCTTCTGCAGATACCCAAACACTTGGAAACCATAGACCATCTCTGAGACTTGTTACCAAGACATTATGGACTTAGTAACTTGACCTATAGGGGAATCACTTCCATAATATCACCTTTCCATCTCATTTCCCCATAGGGTCACACAATATTCCCCCCTTGTGTTGGATTTCCCCTTCACTAAAGTGAGGGGAGGCTTTACCTAAGGTGATAGTGAGTAGATTCGCCCACCGTTATCACCATCTCGTGGATTGGGTCAGGTTTTTCCCAACCTATAGTTTGTGTGATAACAATATCTAGACCTCATCTTCTTCGTCTTGGGGAGCTTATCGAATATCGTTTTGATGTCGGCGAGGAATTTGGCAGCCCCATTTGTACAATTACTTGCTAGAAGATTGTAACATGCCATCTTTCAGAGTATTGTAGCGTATTGCAGAATTCACCAATAAACATAGGAGGAACATGAATACAAGGGAGTCTGTCAATGTGGATTTAATTTGTAGTAGGCTTGAATTGCAACACATATTCCAACAAGTAGGTGGGTGGTATTTTTTGATAGATTTAGGGGGATAATGATGTAGTTGCTACCGATTTTTCTCACCAATTACGCATGAAAGCTAATGTAGTTTGAAGATTGCTAGTGGAAGTCATGAAAAAGGAAAATTTTGAAGTAACTTCTCTTTTTCTTTCCATAGCAAGAGAGTAGTAATTTAAAAGAAAAATCGAATCCCATTATGCCAAGAGAAGCTTCTTGCATGGTAGTGAATTAGTTATAGATACATGAACGGAGATGAAGAGAGAGACGTTATTGAATCCCTAGGACCAAGTAGTTATGCACCTCATGAGATACATCACCTTTGAAGGTAGGCACAAAATAGTGTTGGCATATCATTTCAAGATTCTAGATAATTTGAGACATTGACATTGTTAGCACACAAATTTGTAGCTAGAAGAGGCCTGCCTCTCCATAAGGCAGCTTAAAAAGCCTTTATAGGCATAACAAAGAAGCTACACTTCTCCTCATCTCCTTCAGCAGCCAATATCAAGGTCAGAAATCCTTTCACAATATCATCAACTCTTAAAGAGGTTGTTTAAGAACAGTCTCTACCAAAAGTCTCTATCCTACAGAAGAAGAAAGATAAGGGCTAAGGCATTGGAAAGCTTGTGCCCCTTTTTGCAAAGATAAACAATTGATGAAACACTACCTCTGCCACCTATACATGCTTCTAAGTGCTTACTGTTCAGAATTTTGGGTTCTTTACAAAGAATTAATCCCTTCGTCAGTAATAAGTGCAGACATTCCGTAGCACTATGGCGCTACGGAATAGTCTATTTTTTATGTTCCACCAGTTTGCTACCTACAATGTTGTTGAATCACCTAAAGCTAACGGTGATGCTCCTACTCGAGGTTGCTACCCATTCTGCACATGTCCAAGTGAAGGTGTTGTGTATTTTGATGGCACTACCTAAATTTTGATAGAACACATAGGCGGGCACTACCTAAATTCGCTACCAAAATTCTGGCAGAAACTGAATTGTGCAGAGTTTTACAAGGACGCTTCTATCACTTTTGAGTGACTAACTTAAAAATTGGATTGAGAACAATTGAGAAGGTATTTTTGAAAAATGGAGGAGGTTTTTGTTCATCACATACCAAATAAAAAAAACCTCTCTCATTTTTTCAAAATGTATTATGGTTAGAGATATATTTTAAATATAAGTGGTGCTATGGAATGTGTTGTTGAAACTTTGTTTTAAGATTGTTGAACTGGCATTTTTGACCAGTTGACTTCGAAAAGGATTTTTGGGTGCACTAAGATGAATTTTTAAAATATGAAGGAGGTTATTGTCAAGCACGTGCCCATGAATATTAAAATATTTCATTTTTCACACAGGTGTCACAGATTGGGAGATTCGAAAGAATCTTTGAGCCCTATGTTTTCAGTTTTCGTGATTTCCTGTTTGAGACATGTTTTTGTAACACCTGTTGCGGCCAGCTGGAGATGAATTTAAATAAAATGAGAGAGGTTTTTCTTCATAACGAGTTTAAATACAAAAATTGTTCTCATATTTTACACAACTATTATGGTTTGAGAATTACAAGTGGCGCTTGGAAGCCTAGTTTTCATAATTTCGCCTCCTGAAAAGCAGGAAATTAGTTAAAACGTGTCATTTTTTTGTTTGTAGTTGTTTCTATTTTGGGAAAGGGGTTGGAGTTCGAATGGGTGAGATGGAAAGGAACTATATGGCTATGTATTCATTGTACAAGAGGGTAGGAGGGTTGGATTCATGAGCCAAGAGAGGCTTGAGAGAGTAGGAGCAGTTTCAGTTGCTCATTTGTAAGCCTTAGGGCCTATTTGTTATGAAATTTTCTACCATTAAAGATTCATGAGAGCTGTTATCAGATTGTCTTCTTTGTTTTCACACTTCTTTGTTATCTTCTTGCTTGAGCATATTGCAGGTTTTGAGGATCATAGCTGCCATTGATTGATGGATTCATGAACAACATAAGATCTGTTGTAGCTTGTCCATTAAATCATTGTTCATTGTTTAAGCAAATATTTATCTATTGAAGAAAGGATCTTTGTTAAATGGGTTTCTTTCCTTTTGTCACATTCACCATGATTATACTCATCATTATATATCTATTTTTCTGATATACAGTTTGATTTCCTTTGATCTGTAGGATGTTATGACTCCATGCCTAATGGAATGTCTATGCAGAATTTTTGCTTGCCTCTCCCTTTATTTCTCATCTTGTTGATCCACCTATTCAAACCATTTTAATCCATTTACATTTCTATGTTACCAAGCTTACTCTCATTTGCATTCTGGGAGTGACTCTTTGAGTGATAACATAATTGGCACCGTTGTTGGGGACATAGATGAATGAGAAATCTTCCCTGGGAGAACGACATTGATCAGATCCAACTTTTGATGGTGAACAAGAGTTGGTCACATATTCAGGACTGCATCATTCACCTGGAGACTCCACAATCAAAGACTCCACTGGGGAGGATCTTGTTGACACAAAGATGAAAGAACACAAGGGAAAAACTAGGTGTTAGTTTATGAGTTTTCTTCATGAACTGTTGTTGTTCTTCATCAACTCATTTTTGCTTTTCCCTTCGCATGTAAAGAGGATTATCTGGTGTTTTGTTTATTCGGATGATCATCAACATACTTTTGTATATCTATCCTTGCAAGAGGAAAGTTTGTCACATAGTTGTGTTGTTGAGGTTGATCCCGTGTCCTTGCCTCAACCTATTTATAAAGACGAGCTTTGCATTCAAATCCCTCCTGAACCTAATCACTCTTGTAACATTGAAGAGATTGAAATTGTTTCAAAGCCTTCAGAGATATCATCACCTTCTGATATTACCATTGAACCTTGCTATCAGTTGGCTACATCTCATACTCATCCCACTATTGTTCAAAGTAGGATCCAAGATAAGCTTTTTAAACCTTTAAGGCTGCCACCTTACCTTCATCCTTATCCTCTTAATTTTCTTGAGTATCTTCCCCGGTTTCCTGGAGGGGATCATGTTATAGTTGAGAGGAATTTGGAAGCCTTTGAGAACTTTATTGATCAGTTTGACATAGTGCATGATGGTGTTAACATGAGGTTATTCTCCAATTCCTTAGTTGGAGATGTTGCTATATGGTTTAGGAGTTTGAGGGCTCATTCCATTTGTTCGTGGATCAAGCTATCTGATGTTTTTCTAAAGAATTGGGGAGAGAATAAGTCTTTTGACCAATACCTCACTGAGTTTCATGATTTGAGGAGGAGAGGAAGAAACTATGGTTGTCTTCAACCAAAGATTTTATAATCTTTATCATAACATGCCATCAGAGATCCGGTATTCCGAGGTTGCTACCATGGTATACTATATAAGGTCGCAACATTCTGATCTTGTCCTTCTCCCGAGAGAAAGAAAATCTTCATCCTTAGCATGCTTATTTGAATATGCCAGAGAAGTTGAGGAGAATATCCGTGGTAGCAGGAGGATCCGAGATCGAGTTTGTTCTGAAAATATGCATGCATATGAGCAAGCAAGTTGTCAGTGCATTTCAGATTTTGAGCATGAAGACAGTGAGTATGAAGAAGATCTGGAACAACATCAAGAATATGAGTATGTGTCAGATTTGAAATTAGATTCTTCAGTATCTTCAGATTTTCCTATGGACAGGTATGCATGTCAAGTTGATGATCAATTTTCAGACCTTTGTGAGTATGAAGTAACTAATGATCATATTGATAATTGCATATTTCTTGATGATCATTATCAATATGATTTAAACCTTGTCTTATCATCATTTGTTTATCATGTTTCTGAAGAAAAAATTGTTAATATTGATGATCAAAATCTGATCACAAGAAAACTAGAAGGTTATCAGTTTTCAAACAAAGAGGTGGTCATGGATAAACAATTGATTTCTGTGAATCAATATGTTTCTGATTTCGGTTTCAAGGATCCAGTTGCAGTCTTATTGGATTCATACATTTCAGATCACTCGAAAGCTTCATATTTCATTTACTCATCAACACTTCCAAGTGAGTATGGTTTTATGAATGATTATCTATCACTGGTGATATGTTTATGTTATTATATATTGATCAGCAATAAAGACGACTATTTCAGTTTTGAAATTACTTGAATGGATATTATGGAAGTCTTCCTTTACATGATCAGGGTGCAGATCTAGTTAGAGTAGGAGTAGGAAGAAATAATATCATTTCGAGCATTTCCTTTCTGTTAGTTTGCAGTAGTTAGATTTCAATTTCAAATAAGGAGCAGAGATGTTCTCAAGCATGAAGGATTTTGCGACAGAAATGAGGGAGGATAAGGCACTGACAATACAAGAGATCTTAGATCCTCACAGGGAAGACTCTATCCCCCATGGAGCCTATGTTAGCACAAGAATTTACAGTTAGAAGATGCCCACCTCTCCATAAAGTAGCTTAAAAAACCTTTATAGGCAGAACAAAGAAGCTACACTTCTCCTCATCTACTTCAGTAGCGAGCATCAAGGTCAAAACTCCTTTCACAAGATCATCATCTCTTAAAGAGGCTATTTAAGAACAGTCCCTACCAAAAGTCTCTATCCTACAGAAGAAGAAAGATAAGGGCCAAGGCATTGGAAAGCTTGTGTCCCATTTTGCAAAGATAAACAATTGATGAAACACTACCTCTGCCACCTATACAAGCTTATAAGTGCTTATTGTTCAGAGTTTTGGGTTTTTTACAAAGAATTAATCCCTTCGGAAGTAATAAGTGTAGACATTCCATAGCGCTATGGCGCTACACAATAGTCTATTTTTGATGTTCCACCGGTTTGCTACCTACAATGCTGCCAAATCGCCTAAAGCTAATGGTGTTGCTACTACTCGAGTTTGCTACCCATTATTCACATGTCCAAGTGAAGGTGTTGCGTATTTTGATGGCACTACCTAAAGTTTGATAGAACGCACAGGTGGGCACTACCTAAATTCACTACCGAAATTTTGGCAAAAACTGAATTGTGCAGAGTTTTACAAGGATGCTTCTACCAGTTTTGAGTGACTAACTTAAAACTTGGATTGTGAACCATTGACAAGGTATTTTTGAAAACTGGAGGAATCTTTTGTTCATCACATACCAAATAACAAAAACTCTCTCATTTTTTGAAAATGTGTTATGGTTAGAGAGATATTTTACATAGAAGTGGTGCTATGGAATGTGTTGTTGAAACTCTGTTTTAAGACTATTGAACTGACATTTTTGACAAGTTGACTTCCAGAAGGATTTTCGGGTGCACTAAGATGAATTTTCAAAATATGAAGGAGGTTATTGTCAAGCATGGGCCCATGAACATTAAACTCTTTCATTTTTCACACAGGTGTCACGGATTGGGAGATTCGAAAGAATCTTTGAGCCCTATGTTTTCAGTTTTCATGATTTCTTGTTTGAGACATGTTTTTGTGACACCTGTTGCGGTCATCTGGAGATGAATTTAAAGAAAATGAGAGAGGTTTTTCTTCATAACAAGTTTATATACAAAAACCGTTCTCGTATTTTACAAATCTATTATGGTTTGATAATTACAAGTGGCGTTTGGAAGCCTAGTTTTCAGAATTTCGCCTCCTGAAAAGCAGGAAATTAGTTGAAACGTGTCATTTTTTGTTTGTAGTTGTTTCTATTTTGGGAAAGGGGTTGGANTCGATGGATTGTACTATAGTACCTTGGGAGTCATTGACATTAATGGTGATTTCCCTCGCACTTGTTAACGGTTACATCAATGACCGGTAATCAAGTGGATTCTACCATGTTCGACTTCGACACATGTAATCACATGGTTAGATTCGTACTTTGGGGAACGAGGTTGAAGACCCTGGATATTATATTTGTAATCCAGATTGCGATGGAGTATGTAGAATTTGCGACACATAGATCCACTGTGTATGTTTCGTGGCTATGTCGTCTTGATTTAAAAAAAAAATTGTCGCATAGATCCACAGTGTATTCAGGTGGCTATGCTATATTGTGACGGCATGGATCCACAGTGTATGATTGGTGTCCATGACCTTTGTTTATGATNCACATGGTTAGATTCGTACTTTGGGGAACGAGGTTGAAGACCCTGGATATTATCTTTGTAATTCAGGTTGCGATGGAGTATGTATAATTTGAGACACATGGATACACTGTGTGTGTTTCGTGGCTATGTTGTCTTGATTAAAAATTTGTCGCATAGATCCACAGTGTATTCAGGTGGCTATGCTATATAGTGACGACATGGATCCACTGTGTGTGTTTTGTGGCTATGTTGTCTTGATTAAAAATTTGTCGCATAGATCCACAGTGTATTCAGGTGGCTATGCTATATAGTGACGGCATGGATCCACAGTGTATGATTGGTGGTCATGACCTTTGTTTATGATGTCATCAGTCTATGATCTGAGTATGGGAATGCCTACCTCAGAATTGGTATATATGATATTCTGCAGATGCTTAGATGTTTGCAGGTTTCCGATTAGATGTGCTCTTGGTTCTTGACACACACATGCAGCTTACAAAGTCTATCGACTGTCACTGGTTCCAATCTCAGACTTTGGGGGGCATTCTGTTATCCATAAATTTGGTTGTCATGATGATGTAATGATGATGGAGAAATCAGGCTCTTCCCTAAGACACTTTCCTGAGAAAAGTTACCTTTGTCTCTTTCCAGAAATCATATTTGTAAGGGAGGTTCGCAGGCTACCTATATATTTGCCTGTGAGAATGCATGATTCTTGCTGGCTACATTAAGCTGGAGTGCGAGAAGTTCGCACTGTACCTAACTATCAAGGTGCGAACACTTTCTAAAGGAGGGAAAAGGATAAATTCTCGAACCTTCTATAAGGGAATCTTCTAGAATGATGATTTGGCATTCGAATGGTTATTTAAGTACTGGTTTTCCTGACATCTTGGGATCATTCCTATCCTAGTAACTAATCCATTCTCTCTTATAAATTGAGGGGAATGCTCATGGAAAGGGTTAAGCAACAAATTAGCAAGAGATTTATTGGAGAATTAGTGTAAGATTGTGTGAAGGACTGATGATACAACAGCTAGAGACACCAGCAAGGTTATCAAAAGTGGTTGATCTTCTTCATACATGAGAAAGTGTGTGTGTCAGAGCTAGGATCCATCGAAAGGAGACTTACAACATCAATGCTTAGGTTGTATTCACTTCTTTCTATCAATTTAATACAGTAATATGTCCCTTTCCCATAAAGTTGATGTCACTTTATTACATAACTCCTTGATCATATGTATAGATTAGCTATTGCATATATTAAGTTGTTTTCACTTCAATTGGTTTGAGTTGTCCTGGTCTTGACGACACAAGAGCATTGGAGTGAAGCTGGTACAATAGAGACCTAAGGAAGCGATCATAAGGTATGTTCATGATTCTTGCCTCCTAGTTCATTCAATAGTCTAAATCTAGGGAAAGAGTATTATTCTGTCCTGTTTTGTTCTAGATCCAGGTGGATCTAGGCCCTAGGGAGATCGGTTTGTGTCCGCACTTACGGATTAATCCTGAAATAGTTAGGGTTTTGACTTCCTCAACCCTTAATTATTGATAAGGTTTGGAACTTCTATAATATTCTTTAAATTTCACACATGGTTATCCCCACACATTTGAGTAATGGGGGCTATTGTGGCATCCACTTGTACCATGGTGGCAAACATGGTAGGTCAACTTGTGAGAGGCATAACTTTCACATACGAGCTCTAATTGAGCTGATTTTTTTATTGTTGGAAAGCTATCAATGTATACAAAAACCTCAAGGGAATATGAGTTAATATTGCAAATATTTTACCCCCAAAAATTCCATTTTATGCCTCAAATGTGCTTGGAAGGTTCTAGAACCAAAATCTCCAAACTGTGACTTGCCGCTAAAATGTGACTTGCAAGCCAATTCCTCCATTTTTTCCACCTCAAAAATTAAAAAATTATATGTCGATCCATTCTAGATCAAAAGACGAGTAAAAGAATACATTCCAAACCTCCTTAATAACCAAAGTTGAAAATTCCTAGGGTTGTAGAAGAAGGGTGCTAAGCACAAGTTGAGGAACCAATACCTATTCTCAATTCTTCGTGATAGGATAAGCCTGCCACTTCACCAAGGGTACCAATCATTGAAGAGAAACAATATATCAATAGTCAGAATCTTGAAAGGACCACTATTGGAGAAGACATAAATAACCATGCTACTGAAAGGGCACATATGAGAATAAGGATATTCAATTCAAGTAGACTATGAAAAATAATTTCAATCCCAATGTGGCCAAACATTTGTTTAATATTTTATAAGAAAATTGTAGATTGCTTAGGGTGAAGAGGCCAAGTGGAAGCAGGAAGTTGAGTCAAGAGGTGAGGACATCATTTCCATCCTTGTATATTATCTTGTAAATGCCCAATTAAAAGAAAAATGTGCTTTAACATCAACTGAGTATGCTAAAAAAATAGAATCCCTCAACAATGAAAATGTTAAGTTAAAAATTGATATGTTGAAACAAGAACAACAAACTACAAAAACACTGAGGAAATAGTAAGGTTTACAGATGTATGTGAAGAGATTTTCGAGCTTGCTGATGAAATGTTGACCTGTAGGCAACCTTCTAGAACTTATAATTTATACCTAAAGGAATAATGGCATAAATTCTAAATTGAGTGTTGTTTCTCTCATATGAAGACATATTTCCAAAGTCCTTGGAAATTATATGATTATATTT
>SNQJ01S0018762.1:105602-123029 GCA_010110895.2 Picea sitchensis
TTGCTTCTTGTGAAGCCAAGTCCCAGCATATAAGTATCAAATTTTTGATACCACATTCTTGGTGATTGTTTTAAACCATATAGGGACTTTTTCAGCGTGCATATCATTTCTTTCTTTCCCTTCACAACATAACCTTCTGGTTGCTTCATATAGATTTCTTCTTCGAGATCCCCATGTAGGAATGTTGTCTTCACATCCATTTGTTCTATTTCAAAATCAAATGCAACAACAACAGATAACATAAATCTTATGGAGGTTAACTTGGCAACAGGAGAAAAAATCTCACCAAAATCAATTCCCTCAACCTGGGAAAAACCCTTTGCTACTAACCGAGCTTTGTATTTCTCCACTTTTCCTTCTGCATTCAACTTCTTTTTAAATACCCATTTGCTTCCAATGGTCTCTCTTCCAGTTGGAAACTCCACTAGATCCCAAGCCTCATTCTTATCCAAAGATGCCATTTCTTTGTCCATGGCCCTTTTCTAGAGATTTCCATCCTCTGAATCCACTGCCTCCCTGACAGTTCTAGGATCATCATCAGTAATAGACAAAGAAAAATTTGAACGGAAATCAGATGGACTCTACCTTTCCGGTAGCCTTTTTTCTCGATCTGATCTCCTCAATACTGGAGTATGAGGATCTTCTTCTTCTGATTCATGTTCTTCTATAGAGTCTGATTCATCATCCTTTAAATCAAACTCTATCTTCTCTGGTTCTTCCTTACTTGGTAGGGATTCTTGTTTAACAACATCCTTCATTTCTCTAAATACCACATCTTGGCTATACACTACCTTCTTAGTTTTTGGGTTCCAAAGCTTATAACCTTTGAGACCATCTTTATATTCAATAAAGATACACTTTTCAGCCTTCTTATCCAGCTTACTCTTGTTTTCCTTTGGAACATGAACATATGCATTACAACCAAAAACCTTGAGATGTGTGAGAGAATGTCCCTTACTAGTCCATACCTCTTGTGGATTCTTGTCATCCAATGCTGATGAGGGTGATCTGTTGACCAAGTAACATGCACTACCCACTGCCTCTGCCCAGAATTATTTCCCTAACCCGACACCACTGATCATGCACCTTCATTTTTCCATCAACGTCATGTTCATCCTTTCTGCAACTCCATTCTGCTGAGGTGTATATGGAGTAGTCTTCCGCCTTGCTATACCACACTTCTTACAAAATTATTCAAATTCATTTCCGTAGAACTCTCTGCCATTATCTGTCCTCAACACCTTAATTCTTTTCTCTTTTTGATTCTCAACAAGAGCCTTAAACTCTTTAAACCTGTCAAAGACTTCAGATTTCTTCCCGAGGAAATATATCCAAGTATTCCTCGAGAATTCATCTATAAATGGGACATAGTACATAGATTTTCCCAATGATGGGACCGACACAGGTCCAAAAACATCACTGTGAACTAGCTGTAAAATTCCTTCTGCCCTCATTGCACCATAGGGGAATCTTACCCTATTCTTCTTCCCATATAGACAATGTTCACATAAATCAAAATCTAGAGAGCAGTTAGACATACCTTCAACCATACCTTTACCATGTAGTAGTCAAAGACCCTTCTCTCTAATATGCCCCAGTCTTTGATGCCACAACATAACCTTTTCTCCTTGCAGCTTATATAGAGTTCCAAACCAAACTCCCCTTAGAAACACCATTGCTCCTCGAACCATCCTGCAGGTTTCCTTTTCAAATATTGTTTTTACCCCTGCATCACCCATTTTGCTTACAGAAATCAAATTCTTGGCCAAACCTGGGATGTGCAGAACACCAGGCAGTGTTCTAATCCTTCCATCTATGAGCCTCAACTTGAATCTTCCTCTTCCTATGATTCTGGTTGTCGAATCATTACCTAAGAAAACATTACCTCCATCATACTTTTCATATTTGCAGAACCACTCCCCGTGGGGAGTCATATGAAATAATGCACAAGAGTCAACCAACCATGCCTCATGATCTGCATGTGTTCTTGAAGAGGCCAAGTACACATCCCCTCCTTCTTCCTTGGAGGTCTTTTCTTTTGCAGAAGAAGATTCTTCAGATCCCTTCTTTTTCTCAACTTTGGATCTACATTGCTTCTTGTAGTGCCCTTCTTTTCCACTTCTCCAACATACCCTTACAAACTTTTCAGGAGATTTATATCTACCCTTAGACTTAGATCTCCCACTTAAGAAATTAGATCTATTTCTTTCCTGGGAACGTCCTCTTGCAAATAATGTGTCTGTGCTATGTCCTTCCATATTCTTTCATCTCATCTCCTTCGACATCAAGGATGAGACAACTTCTTCAAAATTTAAGGAAGTTGTATTACTACCTATGGCCACAACCAGGCTATCCCACGAGTTCGGTAAAGAACACAACAAACTGATACATTTATCTTCATCTAAAATTTTAATCTCAACAGATACTAACTAACTTACCATAGTATTGAAAGCGTTCAAATGCTCTGCCACTGAGTCTCCATCTCTCATCCTCAGGTTATACAACTTCTTTCTCAAGAATAGTTTATTTACCAGGGACTTAGACTGATACAACTTCCCCAACTTTTCCCATAAATCCTTGGTTGTAGCTTCCTCTGATGCATTCAGTAATACTGAATCAGAGAGGCATAATCGGATTGTGCTCTTTCCCTTCTGATCCAACTTTTTCTAGTCATCTGTTGAAGATCCTGTAGGTGCAATACCTGGATATACTGCGATCCATTAATCTATGTCCACCAATAGATCTTCCATCCTGAGCTTCCAGAACTCAAAATTTTTCCCATTAAACTTCTCAATCTCCATCTTCCAATTGCTTGCCATTTCTTTTCACTTGAAAAATCAACACCGCAGATCTCTCACTGTAAAAAGGCTTATCACAGTCCCGAGCTAAACCCTTGACCAAAAAGGCGTCCCCCTGAAGCCAATAAATCTCTGATACCAAATGTAAATTCTAACCTTGCACAATATCTACTGAAAATAGATATTCATAAAAAGAACAGAAAAGATACAATGGAAAATACAAACATTACACTGAGATTTTTCCCCTCGAAACCCAAACTGGGAAAACCAACATATTCTATATTCATTCATTTCATTAAAATGTTTACAATACAAAATACATATAAGAGGCAGCGACATCCAAAACCCTAACCCAATGACCTGGATTAGTCCAAAACCCTAATTCCTTAACCAGAAATAGAAAACCATCGGCAAAGAAACCATGTGCCGAACATCCACCTAAGTATTTGATGCTCTTTTAATGACTCTAGGTTAAGAGGACTATATCACATACAAGAGAAGAAGGAAGAGAGGGGCTGAAATCCTATTTCACTTAGAGGCAAAGTCTGAAGCAGAGGGAAGCATGGGGGACATAAATGAACAATAATAGGGAAACACTATGAATATTCTGAATGACTTGGCAGGGGGACATAATGACTTGGAAATGTGACAACAACAGTTGGTTGAGATTCTCACCTAACTTGTGACCCGTAATAAAGAGAACCAAAACAAAGCAGGAAATAATGGTTCATGAGGGACTAATGACAACCATGGGAAAAAAATGAACTATGTTGAAGGGAGAAACACTCATATCCCTACATGGAATAACCTTGGGACTACTAGTAGAGTGACTCCTAGACCTCATGTGCGTCAGTTCTTGGAAGGATGACAAGCTTGAAATCAAGGACAACAAAGACAAGGGGAAGATTTTATTGATTATTTGAGGGAGTATTAGACTCTTGGTGATGAGTTTCGGGTAGCCATGTCTTTGCAGGATTTCTGTACCATCAAGTATGGGAATAGGCCAAGGGATAGGTGCCCATAGAATTTAGATCTTCAATGGAAGGTTGGGAAACTATCCATCCCTTACTTTGATGGCTCTAGCAAATGCACCACCATGCCTTGGGTTTAGAAGTTGGACACATATTTCCAACTAAACCCCATGACAGAGACATAAGCCATACAGTATGCTACTTTTCATTTAGATGGAGAGGCCCATGAGTGGTGGTACCATGGGCTAGTCATGTTAGGGAATGCTAGTATTACATCATACTTGGACTTCAGATAGAGGCTTATGGACTGATTTTACAAAAAGGACCAAGAGTTTCACTTCATGGAGTTGGCACAAATTAGGCAAAGTGGGACAACATATACTTATATTTCAAAGTTTCATAGGATCCCAGTCATGGTGAAAAATGTGTTGGAGCATAGGTTGATTATGATTTTCATTGAAGGGATATCCAAACCCATGTGTTGTTGGGTTAAAGCCTTCAAACTAGGATCTCTATAGGATGACATCACTAGGACAAGAGACATGGAGTATTCAGTCCCAAAGAAAAAATTTCCTCGTAAACCTTTCCTTCCTAAGAAAAACAAAGACAAGAAACCCTTCCAGAAAGAATGGACTGAGAGAGAAAAGTTGGATGACGAGGCTCACAGAGAGTTGAGAAGGAATAAACTTTCCTTTAGCTATAAAGATCCTTTGGAAATGGGTCACAGGTTCTTGGGTAATGGTAAGGTGCATTACGCATAGGTTCTTTCAAGAAGTGATGGGAAGGAAGAGGCGGGACAAGCTCAAGGTGGAGTGCATAACAATATGAATGATGAGCAACCACATGTGGAGGATAACGGTGGGACTATTGCCACTCTATTATGTGTTCCTAGATTTTACACTTTCAGGATCCGTGGAGTAGTACAAAGACAACGTGTCATAGTTTTGGTTGACGGTGAAGCAACCCACATCTTCATTGACTCAACTTTAGTGGCCAGGAGAGGCATTCCTACATAATTTTTTGAAGGATTTAGTGTTGATGTAGTTGATGGGTACAATATGACGTGTACATAGAAGGTTCTGTAGTTGAATGTGACTTTGGGAAACTACATTGCGACATATGACTTCTATGTAGTTGAATTGGAAGACACCAATGTCGTGTTGGGTGTGCAATGGCTTTATTCCTTCGGAAAACACTTTGTAAACTACCAAGCAATGAAATTGGAATTTAGGATAGAAGATGACAAGAAGGTGGTTCTGAGGGGCATGTCCAATGGTGCTCTTAAGATTGTTTCAACTGATCATA
Organism: Picea sitchensis; assembly: GCA_010110895.2. Classification (NCBI taxonomy): domain Eukaryota; kingdom Viridiplantae; phylum Streptophyta; class Pinopsida; order Pinales; family Pinaceae; genus Picea; species Picea sitchensis. Next base: position 110,677 of record SNQJ01S0018762.1, read on the forward strand.
TGTAGAGCATATTTAGGCAGGAAGATGTAGCTTCTGAATCAGAGTGTTTGATCACATCCAAGAATCCTTCAGATAGTATTTAGATTTATCATGTAGACATTCAATCATTGTTGAGCAAACATGACCAAGGTTTTGGAGGGATTCCTCTAGGGAGACCTCTAGATAGGGGATTTGAGCACACCATTGAGTTAGAGGAAGGGACCAAACCCATGATCACCACTCCTTACAGACACCCAAATAAGTTCAAAGATGAGATAAAGAAGGCCATAAAGGAGTTATTAGAGATAGGGCATATCAGGCCTAGTTCCATTCATTTCGCTTGTTCAATAGTCTTGGTTAAGAACAAGGACAAAACCATGAGGATGTGTATTGACTACAAGGCCCTAAATAAGAAGACATTAAAAAAAATGTATCATATTCCCAATATCAATGAGATATTGGATGAGTTACATGGGGCAGTGTACTTCTCGAAGATTGATCTTTGATAAGGATATCATTAGACCAGGCTCAATGAGCAAGATGTTCACAAGACTTCTTTCAGGTGTCATTATGGGCACAACGATTTTTTGGTCATGCCATTTGGTTTGACCAATGCACATGCCACTTTTCATTCCTGCATGAACCACATATTCAAAAATAAGTTGTGGAAGTTCCTATCGATGTTATTTGATGATATCCTTATATATAGTAGGACATGGGAGGATCACTTGAGGTAGTTAGATGAGGTGTTGGGCATTATGGGGGAGCATTCATTGTATTCCAAGGTGTCAAAGTGTGAGTTCGACATGAAAAAGATTCTATACTTGGGCCATGTGATCAATGCACAAGGTGTGTAAGTACATCAAGAGAAGATCCATGCCATATTGGATTGGCCATTGCCCAAGACCCTTAAAGAGTTGCGAGGATTCTTTCGATTGTGAATTTATTATAGGTTCTTTGTTAAGGGGTTTTCACAGTTGGGTGCACCCTTGAAAAATCTGACAAAGAAAGGGGCATTTAGGCAAAAGAAGGAATCTTAGAGGGAATTACAAGCTCAAGGAGGTGATGAACATTAGTCCAGTATTGGCACTTCTTGATTTCATTCATCCCTTTGTGCTTGAGTGCGATGCTTCGGGTGAGGGCATAGGAACTGTATTGATGCAGAACAAACATCCGATAACATTTGAGAGTCAGAAGCTCAAGGTATCAGAGAGACTCTACTCCATCTACGACAAGGATACTCTTTCCATTATGTGTGCCTTGGTGAATTTCATACAATATTTGGTAGGTGGAGGATTTGTGGTTAGGACTGGCCACAAAAGTTTGTGGTATTTCTTGGAACAAAAGGATTTGAATGAGAGACAACATAATTGGGTCAACACAATACAAGCATATGATTTTGACATAGAGTATGTAAAGGGAAATAAAAATATTTTTGTTGATGCCCTTTCCAGGAAACTGATAGCATGTTCCCTTATGGAGGTTTCAACCGATTGGAAATCCCACCTTCTGGTGGAATATTCCAAGAATAAGTTTCCTTATGAGTTAATGGATGGTCACATTCAAGATGACAAGTACATAGTGTTGGATGACATCATCTTCTACAAAGAACGCATATACTTAGTTCTTGAGTCCACACGCAAGGAAAATATTATGAGGGCTTCTCATGATACACCATTGATAGAGCACCCTAGATACCTCAAAACTTACAGGCAAATCAGAGAGAGGTTCTCATGGAAGGGCCTAAAAGATGATGTGTTGTGACATGTGAGGGAATGCATGAATTGTCAGCAAATAAGTTAGAACATACTCATCCAATAAGACTGTTGCAGCCTCTACCTATTCCAGAGAAAAAGTGGGAGTATCTCGATGGATTTCATCACAGGTCTACTGAAGGTGCATGTCAGGTATTTAATTTATTGTTAGAAAAACAGGACCACGGAGCAATAAAATAAAACAAATGAAAAAACAAAACACAGAAGACACACAATACAAGAGAGACACAGATTTACGTGGTTCACCCAGTGTGGGCTACGCCCACCAAAGAAATTGCCAGGTCCTTCCTTTATTATTATCCAGCAAATGAAGGGATACAACCTACAACAAAACNGCAGAAGCTTCTATTAGGTCTTCTTACATCCGCCTTATTCTATTTTATTGAAAGGTCTTATTAATATTGACCTTTATTACATCCGAATACATTGATCTACCTATGTGCGGGTTGGGACCTTAACATTGAATGAGAGGCAACATAAGCGGGTCAACAAAATACAAGCATATGATTTTGACATAGAGTATGTAAAGGGAAAGAAAAATATTTTTGTTGATGCCCTTTCCAGGAAATCGATAGCATGTTCCCTTATGGAGGTTTCAACCGATTGGAAATCCCACCTTTTGGTGGAATATTCCAAGAATAAGTTTCCTTATGAGTTAATGGAGGGTCACATTCAAGATGACAAGTACATAGTGTTGGATGACATCATCTTCTACAAAGACCTCATATACTTAGTTCTTGAGTCCACACGCAAGGAAAAGATTATGAGGACTACTCATGATACACCATTGATAGGGCACCCTGGATACTTCAAAACTTACAGGCAGATTAGAGAGAGGTTCTCATGGAAGGGCCTCAAAGATGATGTGTTGTGACATGTGAGGGAATGCATGAATTGTCAACAAATAAGTTAGAACATACTCATCCAATAAGACTGTTGCAACCTCTACCTATTCCAGAGAAAAAGTGGGAGTATCTCGATGGATTTCATCACAGGTCTACTGAAGGTGCATGTCAGGGATTTAATTTATGTGGTGGTTGATCGGTTGACCAAGTTCACGCACTTATTTGTGATTCCATTGGAGTATAGGGTATTGTAGGTGGCAGAGTTATTTTTTATTGTAGGTGGCAGAGTTATTTTTCAGGGAGTTGTTTAGGCTCCGTGGATTTCCTAAATACATCATCAATGATCAGGACAACAAATTTCTCAGTGCATTTTGGCAGGAGTTGTTCAGATTAGCAAGCACATAATTGACTCCTAGTACTAGTTATCACCCTCAAATGGATAGCCAAATAGAGATTGTAAACCATGGGTTGAGGGGTATCTGCATAACTATGTGTCAGGGTAGCAGAAGGTATGGATTAAGTGGTTGTACCTATGAGATAATTGCTACAACACCTCTTTTCGTATGTCCATTAGAATGACCATGTTTCAAGTATTGTATGGCTACAATGCTCCTTCATTTGTGGATTTGGAATTTGGGGATAATAGGCCCCCCAAAGTCAAGGATTGGATACAAGAGTCAGGATATCCTTAAAACTCTTAAGGACAACTTGAAGGCCTCCAAAAATCAGCATAATATGTATGCAAATAGGCAGATGGTTGAGCACAATTTTGAGATAGGAGACTTGGTATTTTTGAGGTTGCAGCCCTACAGATAGTCTTCATTGAAGAAAATTAATGTAGAAAAATTGAAACCACGCTTTTACGATCCATACATGGTCATTCGGTGAATTGGGGAAGTGGATTATGAGCTTGAGCTACCAGAGAGGAGCGAGATTCATAATGTTTTTCATGTATCACGCCTCAAGAAGGCACTGGGACAACATGTCACTTCTTCAACAGATTTTCCCCCATTGGAGGGTCAATTGGTATTGGTTCTTGAGTAGGTTTTGGATTCTTGTGAGGAAGTTAAGGAACAAAGTGACCAGGAAGTATCTCATCAGGTGGAGAGACTTTCCAGTAGAGGACGTTACGTGGGAAGGAGATCGGATTTTGCAACACCCTAGTTTGCAGTTACTTGAGGGAAAGCAATATTGAGAAGGGAGGATTGTAATGTCCCTTTCTGAGTGATCACTCCAAGAGGATGAATTAATAGGCTATCTAATTCCCACAGGATATAGTCGGTGAGAAAGGGAATTTATTTATTTAATTATTCAATGTCATTTGAGTGAAAAAACAACCTTTAAAAAAATGATATTGAGTAATTAATTTAATAAAAGGTGTTATAAAGTGACTTTAGAACACATATTAAATATAAATTAAAAAGTCACTTTTATAATTTTTAATTGAGTGGAAAAAAGTGAAAATGGTATAAAGAAGAGATAGGGGCTCATTTCTCTCATTATGCATGATTATTTTTTGAAATCAATTTGGAGAGATTTTGTGGCTTTTGGGTTGAAACCCTTAAGTACATTGATTTTAGTGGTGAAACTATCCACCTTAGTTGGTCAAGAAGGAGAGATTACTCAAATATCACACTTGGAATCATTACAGAGGAAAGATCCATCATTTTGTTAAGTTGTTTGGTCATTTTGCATAAGTTTTTGGGTGTTTTGAAGCCATTTCATTTTAGGGTTTGTAGACTTCTTTTCTCTTGGATGGTACCATGAGTTTTCTAGTGTGGGAATCTACAACAATTTGTGGTATTTGTGAGGGTTTTCTTAATATAGGTTGAGCTGCAAATTCCCCTCCATTCTTCTCAAAGAGGGGGACATTTATTGATCAACTGATTAGTGGCATAGAGGGGGGCCATATTCATTTCTCGCAGATCATGGCAACTTGGGAGAGGGGGCGTACCATCTAAAGCAGGTCGTGGTACCTTCACAAATGGTAGCACTACTATTTGTAGGTCATGGGATCTTCCAAGGAGGAAATACCACTATGTTTCAGGTTGTAGGGTTTGGAGAAGAACAAAGTTTTCCTTACAGATCGTGTGGAAGTCTAAACCGGGATCTATGCCATCAAATACAGTCTCCAAGAGGGTCGTTTCTGTGTTGGTCATGTTGTCTTTATTTTCCATGACTTTCCTTCTTGGATTGTGACATATCTATTGCATGTTGTGGGTTATTATAAGGACTAACTCAACACATAAATTTGTGTTCAATGCATGACTAATTACAGGTTAGATATTAAATAAATCATAGTAGTCTTGCTAGGTTATTTTTTGTTGTGTCAAATTGAATGAAATTGTACTTCGTTTGATATTTCATACAATAAAACCACCATTGTGTCAATTTAATTATGGTTATGTTGTGAACTGTTTGTCAAAATATGTGTACCAAATAAACATTAAAACCCTATTAACAGTAACAAAAATATATTAGCAGTGAACTGTTTGAGAAAAGTTGTGAACCAAAAAGTACTAAAACGTACCAATAGTGAGCATAAAATTACATCAGCAGTAAGAGGGGATTTTACAGGGCAACTCTTCATGGGCACATAAAAAATTCTCCCAAGGCCCATATTTGTAATTTTAAGTAACCCTTTACTTTTGTCCCCCCAATAGATTCTATGTCTTTAAGTCCTCGAATAAAATAAAATCTCATTGAATATTATAGCCATTTACCTTTCTTGTTTATCTGGCTTGGTAATTCAAACTCATGCATCCTAAATTGACAAGAAATGGTTCCTAATGATGTGCTTTGTTAAGATAGTATAAATGAAAACAAAAAGGTGTTAAAATTATAACATAAATATATAATCAATCGTCACCTATGCATCACTCCATGGCTGGGACAATGATCTGCTCCTTTGCACAGTTGATATAGGGAACTCTATACTCGAAAAACCAAGTGTGAAAAATCAAAGCACTGCCTTCAGAAAAACTGCCAATACAATGTAATTTTGAGAATAAAGAGCACATAGATTAAGTGAAACAAATACTTGAATAATTTGTAGCTACATAATAAACACATCGACATTATGTTGATGCTAGTCTATGAATTTCTTTAGATATGTGTCGAGATACTCGAAGAGAAAAATGAGTCATTTTCCATTCTTGACCACACACTCCACAGAAAGCAACTTGAAAATTCTAGTCATGTCCTTACTAACAAGTGTATTTAGAATCATATTTTAGATTAACCCTAAAAGCAGAATAAATCTTAGTAAGGGCAAGTTCAAATGCAAATAATATTTAGAGGCAATATGTTTCTTAGAGTGACAATTGGCAAATGTACACTTACATTCTACAACCTAGGTGATATACTATTAAATGTTGGGTGCCTTTTTCCATGCATCAAGCGTTCATTACCACCACCTTAGTGTCTTTTTCCATGCATCCAATTGTAAATCTACAATCGAATCCACTCTTCATTGCTATTAAATACAGTGCCTTGAATCGTGTTGTCATTGGTTACCGTGTTATAACATGGGGCCTATCATATTCCGTCTTTGAAGTCCTTTTTTCGAGGGATCTATTATGATGATTCTTCCTTATTCAGGCTCCCGTAGTCATCAAATGCTTTCTACCCCTCGTTAATGAGTCGAGTGAATCATCTGAAACCTAGCCTAGACTAGATAGGGGGTACTTTAAGACTTTAATTCTAGAGAGGGAGTTGGTGTATTATCCATTCATCATAATCATTGAATTCTAGAGGACATGTGGCATACAAACTTCAAAGTCCTTGTGTAGCTTTAGTGTTATCACATTTAATTAATAGTTGCAAATACCAATTAATCCTATCCAAAATGCCATTAATATTAATTCATTATCAATTATATCAAACACATTAAAAATATGATTTTATTATTTATATAATAAATCAAGATATAATTTTATTATTTATATAATAAATCAAGATATAATGTTGAAATAACTTATATCGCTGCAGTCTACACATAAAAAAAAATCTTAATTATAGTGAGCCACGATAAAATTGTAGCCAAAGAACTTAAAAAAAAAAATAGTATCATGAACCTAAAATTCAAAGTGTGGAGGGCTCCCTGCCATATGCATTACAAGATACTTGTCTTTGACGTACTGTCTCGAGCTCTTGGGATTGTCCAATGCACTTAACAACAAATTTCACACAACAAGAAGGATGCATGGATCAAAACAACAAATTTCACACAAGAAGGGTGCATGGATCAAAACAACAAATTTCACACAAGAAGGGTGCATGGATCAAAGCTATGAGTTAGGCGATATTTAGTGAGTGAGATGGGCCTTGTCTAATTGTTATATGAAATGTTTTTTTCGTAGAAATTTCACACAAGAAGAAGAATGCATGGATCAAAACAACAAATTTCACACAAGAAGGGTGCATGGATCAAAGCTATGAATTAGATGATATTTAGTGAGTGAGATGGGCATTGTCTAATTGTTATATGAAATGTTTTTTTTCATAGAAATTTGGTGATATAAATTTGTATGAAGTCACTATTTTTTGTTGTTTAAAATCCATTTTTGAATGTAAAAATGGATTATGTTATCGCATAAACTTGTCAGGGTCTTGTGGGTTTGTGGTTTTTACCTAAGTCTGTAGTTTTTCCCCGTCTCTCTCCTTTTCACAGACCCAATCTTGAGTCTTTCCCCTTTCAGCTTGTAATTTGATCTGTGTTTGTCCTCGATCGTTTGAGCGACATTTTTGTTTTGTGTAATCCTTTCTAAGCAGTCTCGACCCCATGCTTTTGTTTTCTCTGGGTCAATCACTGCCCTCTCTACCTTTGTCATTGATTCTTTCTGGAAATCATTTCTGGAAATCTGAAGTGAGGAATGCACAGAATTTTCGAAGTCCTGAAATGTCGATATTCATCTGGGCCGTCCGATTCAAAGGGACGCGTGGCACCTGATCTGAGAAATCGTGATTTCGCGACTCGAAGGTTTTAGCATGGAGCACAGTATAGATTCGTGAAATGCGAAATCGCGAAACATGAAGTCGTGAAGCGCCCAGGAATTGGGCCCACGGTCACAAACCACAGTCATATGGAAAGCGAGGCTATAAGGAAGGGCATGCGCCTATTGAGCGGCTGGCGATTAAGGTTATTTGGGGAGATGCTCATGGACATCAAATTCAAAGTAGGTTCGACCTTCGATCTGGATGGGCCATTTCGCAAGTTCGAGCATCAGGATTTTTGGAATCAAGTGGAGTGAAGACTCCTAAAGTGCAAAATCCCAAAATTTCATATGGGATAAGCGTGGGGACATGGCCTGAGGTCGCATGAAGCGATGGAGAGGAGTCACTCCAGAAGCCTAGGGAGTCCATATTTTTCACAGAGGAAGATCTATGTGGTCTCAAGGCACTGGGATTGACTTGAAGGAGCTGTGAACATCTCCTGGAACATTCATGGATGTCAGATTTCATCTCGATCCCGATGAAAGTAGTTAATGTAAATGGGGGAGGTTGTTGAAACCTCGTTTCACCCTATAAATGGAAAGCATGGAAAGGATGGTCGTGGAGGTAGACTGTCTGCTCAAAGTTCCCCTGTCAATGAATTCTCCTACAAAGCCCATACTGGTCTAAGATCACGTCTGACAAAAGAATGCAAGTGCAAACTGGCATAAGAGATGCAGACGCAAAGCTTTGATTGCAGTAGCCAGGTCACACTCCTGGTGGTGGCAATTTGTTTTGAGTATAAATACTCAGTTTTGATATTTTTTTAATGTCAATGGTTGAGCTAAGCTCTCGTATGTAAAGTTTTAGTAAATCCTTTGGTTCTCTGGTTATGTATTGCATTTTGAGACTTCTTGTTTAATGACAGTCAACCTCCTTTTCCACCTCTTTTGCCTCTGATATTGAAGACTCAGGCATGGATGATCCAGTCAAGTTGTTGTAATCATATTGTGATGTATGTTTGATTGCAGTGTTGTTATAGTGGCTTCAGTTTCCTGAAGTTTTGGATCCAAGAGGATCTTGTATTCAAGGATTTTCCTCCTTGGGCCGCTGGAAGACCGGATGCCCGTAGCAGTCCCTTCCATTTTCTCCTCAAGTTATTCCCCCTACTCACACTTACTACAACTCACTGTCTGAAGTTAGATCAAGACCTCGTCTGCTTGTGCGTACCATCCCAGTTTCTTGAGTTAAAGCGATATTATCCTAAGTTTCCATCCATTCGACCACCCTTAAATTATTCATTGTGACATAAAAAATGATGGGTACTAGGCTTATCTCTGTTGCAATCCAAAGGTGACCTCTAGTGATAACATTTTTGGCACCGTTGTCGGGGATGGATTGAAGATTTTCCCTGGGATTGAACGACAAAGCTTACTGGTTCTGAAGGTGCATAAGAACTCGGTACATTGAAGATTTCTACTTTGCACCTAGCGATTCCACTGTTATGACCCCATTGTTCCATTTGTGGCTTCCAGAGGCAGACACACGAGATCTACTCCACAATTGTCTTTAACAACACCTGAAGTTAACTCAAAGAAAATTGTCAGAAGACGAAAGACCCCTCAGGAAGGTACTGCAGTTGTTGAACCAGGTATTTCTGATGATTTTCACCATCCTCATTTAGAAAATCCAATAGGTTCTTCTCCTTTTCCTGTTATACCATCTACTGGAGTTTCCCAAAGCTTAAAGTTTGGGAGTGTTCCTACTGATTTCTCCTCTCCTGGTCTGGGATTGGAAGGAGAAAGTCTTGTCACTCCTATCTCCCCTGAAGCTGTACCATGGGTTAGAACCAGAACCTTAGAAGATTTTCTCACTCCGGGTTTTACCACTCCTCCCCCTGTTAGAGTTGTTGCTTCTACTGTGAGGGAAACCTCTGTTCCCTCAAGCCCTCTAGCCTTTTCCCCTAATCCTCTATTGTTTCCATTTCCTCCCAGAAATACACCCCCAGTCTCCCCTGTTCAAGCTCCATCCCCTCCTAGTTCTCCTCCACCTCACATCCCATTGGCAGGCGCTAATCCCCCTAGGAACAGAATGGAAGACATAGTGGCTGCAAGATATGCACCTCTAGTCCTATCTCAACCAATGAATGCTCTCCCTGTTGAAGAATAACTAAAATACATACCCAAATTCACTGGGGAAGAACACATAACTGCTGAAGAACACCTTGCTACCTTCTACAGTTATGCAAACAATCTAAATATTGAAAATGAAGATGTATGGATGAGAGTTTTTGTTCAGAGCCTTGATGGTGAGGCTGGGAAGTGGTTTAGAGGATTAACCCCTGGATCCATTGTTGGGATTGAGACTTTAGATGATGTTTTCCTGAGATAATGGGGGGATAAAAAAGACTTTATGTATTATATCACAGAGTTCGGGTCTCTAAAAATAAAAGAGGTAGAATATGTCTCTGATTTTTCCAAAAGATTCAACAAAATGTACAATAAGATCCCTGCTGAGATAAATTCTACGGAAGCCTCTGCCAAAATTACTTATGCTAGTGCTTTTGACCCCAATTTCTACTTCCTGTTGAGAGAGAGAAGAGCTACCTCATTGGCTCATATGCAAGATGAAGCCCTAGAAGTAGAATCCAATATGTTAGCGGTTGTTAGACTAAAAAATAAGGCTGATAGAGACAAAAGAAGAGGGAGATCTGAAGCCTCAACCTCTGGTTCCTATGCATCCCATCCTTAAGTATATGAATTGACCAAGTTGGTAAAGTCTCTTTCTACAGAAATGGAGAAGATGAGATTTGAAGGGAAGCAGAGTTATAAGAGTGCCCAAAGTACTGATAACATGGGTAACTTCAGAAGACCAAATACTACCCCTCAGATACTTCCGAGAGATCCTAGAATCAGAGATAGGGATGATCAGAAAATCCAAATCCCCATCCAAAATAACCTTGTCGTTGATGTAGAAGGTGAGGAAGAAGAGTTAGATCATGAAATCCATTGTCTTGGAGACACCTCCCATTTTCCCCATTTAATTCAATATGCATACGAAGAGTCCATCATGGACAACCAAATAAATGAGTTGAGTAACGGGGACAAGACCAATAGTAATCCCAATAAATATAACCTTAGGTCTAAGAAGAAAGAAGGGAAGTATGATGTCCCTGATCAACCTTCCAAAGCAGAAAAGCCTGCTAAAGACGCAGCGAACAACAACAAGGAGAAGAAAACACAGAATCCCTCACCATTATCCAAAGGTTGTGTCCCATAAGTGAGAGAAGTGTTGAAGCTCCCCTCCTATTTTAACTTTGAGCATGAAATTCAAAAGATCATAATCCATGTACCCCTTTCAGAGCTGGTCAAGCAGGAAGATTTTAAAAGATCCGTCTCTAAACTGTTGCAACCCGAGCCTTCATCTTATTCCACAGACTCAGTAAACCTTCAAGATGAAAAGTCGACAGTCATTCTAGGTCCCTTGATAGAAGACATATATGATTCATCCCCTCCCTTCTACACCTCACTGAACGTACATGACAAGGTGCTACATAATTGTTTGATGGACTTAGGGGCGTCTCATAATATCATGCCAAAAACTGTCATGGAAGAACTTGGATTAGAAATCACCAATGATTATCATGGTTTATATTCTTTTGATTCAAGGAGAGTGCAGTGCCTTGGGGTCATCAAATATCTGGTTGTAACCTTGTTTTAGCTACCCATGAAAAGTGTGGTCATGGATATCATGGTGGTTGATGTTCCTCCCAAGTTTGGCATGCTCTTGTCAAGATCTTGGATTAAAAGACTTGGATGAACTTTGTAGATGGACCTCACATATGCTACCATTCCTATGTTAGGAGGGGAGCATAGAAGATTGTACAGAAAAGATCAGTTGGCCTACATTATTAGAGATGAAGCAGACCCTACCAACCATCCTATTTTTTCACTTGATACTGATTTGGGATCCAACTTTTTGCAACTCACCAATGCCCCTGAGCCTCCTCTTGAAATAAAAAAACAGTCTCTTACTTTCTACGGAGAATCTCCTCTAGTCTCTTCTGTTTGGAAAATGTTCTTTGATGGAGCCTCTTCCAGAGAAGGTGTTGGTGTTGGAGTGGTCTTTGTTTCACTTGTTCAAGAAATTATATCTCTGTCCTTCAAGTTATAATTTGAAGCTACCAATAATGTGGCAGAGTATGAAGCTCTTGTTTTGGGTTTGAGGGTTGCAAAAGACCTGGGAATTAAAGAGATATCAATGTTTGGGGATGTCGAGTTAATTGTCCATCGGATCAGAAACATTTATCAAGCCAAGCACCCTCGACTTAGGAGTTACAAAAATGAATTATGGGATCTAGTCGATAGTTTTTTCTTGGCTTTCAACATCTCATTTGTCCCAAGAGAAGAGAATGCTATGGACGATTCTCTGGCTGCGTCAGCAAGTACTTTCAGAGTCCCTCTGCCACCTAAACTTAGGTATGATGTAGAAGTGCAATATAGACCCTCTATACTGACAATGTCAACCATTGGAAAGTGTTTGAGGATGATCTTGAAATCAAGAGGTTCTTGGAGACTGTTGATGAGTTTTTTTCATTACACATTGATCAAGATCCTAATTATGAAATAAACCCTCATCATGATGCTTTTCTGAACAAAATTTCTAACCATCATATTGTCCAGCTGCCCAAAAATCATATCCCAAAGGGACTAGTTCCTTTGGAAATACTATTTGACAAGAACGATGTGGCAGTAAAGGGTAAAGCCTCAAATGAAGAAGCTTACGTGAATGAGTGCAATATTGGTATAGAGAAGGATCCTAA
>SNQJ01S0018762.1:123938-137029 GCA_010110895.2 Picea sitchensis
TGAATTGGTGAAGCATATTACAACCATGCTCAAGAAGGGGAATGAATTAAAATGGATTGTTGAGTCCAAAAATTCCTTCAATCAAATCAAGAAGGCCTTGACTGAGGCACCATTGCTTATCAATCCTGATTATTCCAAGGATTTTCTGATTTTTTCCTTTGCCTCTTTTAACACAGTGGCAGCCATTTTATTGCAGAAGAATGTCGAGGGGTTGGAGCAGCCTATTTCCTTTTTTAGAAAGGCATTAAGAGATGCAGAGATCAAATATGACATCATGGATAAGTAGGCCAATGCTTTGGTCAAATCCCTTAAATCTTTCAAGATCTATGTCTTGCATTCAAAGGTCATTGCATATGTTCCTTCATCTTCTGTGAAGGACATTCTCATTCAGCCTGACATAGACATAAGAAGGAGCAAGTGGATTGCCAAAATCCTTGAATTTCATCTAGAAATGAAGCCCACCAAACTAGTTAAAGGCCAAGGTCTAGCCAAGTTATTCGCTGAATCTAATTGCAAATCTTTGGGGGTTAACTTCATCAACACTTGCTCAGAAAATCAACAAGCTAAGTTTGTTTATATAAGTTCTCAGGGCGGCCCTCCGCTGGCAGAATGCACCTCATACAAAGACATTATATATTTTCTCCAAGAGTTAAGGCCTCTTGATGGAATGGGAAAAATCAAGGCAAGAGATTTAAATCTCAAAGCAATCAGATATTGCCTTATTGACCAGGTCTTGTATTGGAAACACCCTCTAGGAGTGCTTTTGATATGTTTAGACCCAAAGAAAGCCTGAAAAATTATGTTTGATTTTCATAACAACCTCTGTGGGGGACATCACTTTTGGAGGACCACAACCTATAATATTCTGAGGGCTGGGTATTTCTGGCCTACTCTATTTGTCGATGTCTATGCAAAAATCAGGGCTTGTGTTAAGTGACAGAAATTCTCCGGGAAGCAACAACTCAAGTCTATGCCATTGAAGCCCGTGGTAGCTTCGGGACCCTTTCGGCAGTGGTGCTTAGATTTTATTAGTGAAATCCATCCTGCTTTGAGTGGAAAACACAGGTGGATCTTGATTGCCACTGATTACTTTACCAAATGGATAGAGGCTATCCCCATAAGGACTGCCTCTCACAAAGTAATCATCATTTTTATGAAGGATATTATAGCAAGGTTCAGATGTCCAAAAAATATTTTCACTGACAATGCAGCATCTTTCAAGGTCGAGCCATTAATCCAATTTCGTGAACAATTTGGAATTTCACTGATTCACTCAACTCCATACTATCCCCAAGGGGATGGACTGGTAGAGTCCTCTAACAAGAGCCTTATAAAAATTATTAAAAGACTGCGAGAGGACAACAAGAAAACATGGGATTCAAAGCTCAAATTTGCTCTGTAGGCTGACAGAGTGACAACAAAAAGATCTCTTGGGGTCTCTCCTTTTCAACTTGTGTATGGAATTAAGGCCATCTTTCCTTCTCATCTCGCCTTGCCGGTGGAAAAATTCTTCCAGGACTACCAAGGAGAACCTGATGACATGGTCAGGAGGATACTGCAGCTGATAGAAGTGCGACAGACTAGAGAGCAACTACTAAGCAAAGAACATGAACATCAACATAAGATCAAGCAAGATTTTGACAAGAAAGTAAGAAAAGAGGATTTCCAGCTGAGAGATCTAGTGCTAAAATGGGATGCACCCAAGAAGGACAAAGGCAAGCATGGTAAATTTGATGCCTTATGGATCGACCCCTTTAGAATCTATGAGTTATTCCCTAATAATACTTACAGATTACAAAATTTGGAGGGTGATGAAGCTTTTGGTGGCCCTGTTAATGGGCACTTTCTAAAAAAAAATTATGTTTGAAGACGCAGTCGACGTCCCACCATTGTAAATATCGTTCCTATTTTTTATGTTTATTTCGTTTTAAATAGTCAAACTCCATAACCCAATACTAAGGCACTGGAACTACTTTTCTTGGCAGCTCGCAGGGAGCATGACATCCCCTGTGGAGCCAAATGTTATCGCATAAAATTGTCAGAGTCTTGTGGGTTTGTGGTTTTTACCTAAGTCTGTAGTTTTTCCCTGTCTCTCTCCTTTTCGCAAACCCAATCTTGAGTCTTTCCCCTTAGGCTTGCAATTTGATATATGTTTGTCCTCGATCGTTTGAGTGACATTTTTGTTTTGTGTAATCCTTTCTGAGCAGTCTCAGCCCCATGCTTTTGTTCTCTCTGGGTCAATAACTTCCCTCTCTACCTTTGTCATTGATTCTTCTCCTTACCAAGCCCTCGACCAGTCATCCAAGTAATTATTTCTATAGGCCGCAACAATGAACACAAGAGCAACACTTAGAGCGGTATGATATGGACTCAAATCAAGCGAGCGAGCAAGTTCAGTTTGGCGAAGGAATTTACATTTCAAGGTTCAGATATCGACGACGAATAATAGTCGTGGAAATCAAGAGTTAGGAACGTTGTTGAAGTTATTTGTAAAAGAGTCAAACCCCCAAAATCCGAAATCAGTAGGAGCCGTTCGATCTAGCAGGACTCATGGCACCAGATCCGAACCATAGAGAAAATCATTTCGGGAAAGATGAAGTGAGGAATGCGCAGAATTTTTGAAGTCCCAAAATCCCGATATTCATCTAGTCTGTTCGATTCAAAGGGACGTGTGGCACCTAATCTGAGAAATTGTGATTTCATGACTCGAAGGTTTTAGCATGGAGCACAGTATGGATTCTTGAAACGCGAAGCGCCCAGGAATTGGGCCCATGGTCACAACCCACAGTCATATGGAAAGGGGGGCTATAAGGAAGGGCATGCGCATATTGAGAGGCCGACAATTAAGGTTATTCGAGGAGACGATCATGGTCATCAAATTCAAAGTAGGTCTGACCATCGATCTGGATGGGCCATTTCGCAACTTCGAGCATCGAGATTTTTGGAATCAAGTGGAGTGAAGACTCCCAAAATGCGAAATCCTGAAATTTCATATGGGATAAGCATGGGGTCATGGTCCGAGGTCGCATGAAGCGATGGATAGAATCCATTCTAGAAGCTGAGGGCATCTGTATTTTTCACAGAGGAAGATCTATGTGGTCTCAAGGCATCGAGATTGACTTGAAGGAGCTGTGAATGTCTCCTGGAACATTCATGGGTGTCATATTTCATCCCGATCCCGATGCAAGTAGTTAATGTAAATGGGGGAGGTGGTTGAAACCTCGTTTCACCCCATAAATGGAAAGCATGGAAAGGATGGTCGTGGAGGCAGACTGTCTGCCCAAAGTTCCCCTGTCAACGAATTCTCTTGCAAAGCCCATATTGGTCTGAGATCACATCTGACAGAAGAATGAAAGTGCAGACTGACATAAGAGATGTAGACGCAAAGCTAAAAAACCCATGGAGAATTCGAATTATACATAAATAATCACTCAAATTTGAGGATCTAACAATTTCTCACCGAATTTCGGACAAATATCCCTAGAAAAAATTGTAAAAAAATAGGATAGAACGTTTAGACTATAACAATGAAATATATCCAAAGTAAGTAGTGAAGAAGGGAACGAGACACACCATCTCCTTGAAGGGAACAAGACACACCATCTGCTTGAAGAAGCGAATAAGACAGTGGGTAAGAGTGTCTCGGGACTTGGGAATAGGTATGAGCCTTGCTAAATGGAGTGGGCTAACTCGAGAGCAATCTTCCCTCCCGAATTATTTTTTCGACAGGTCTGGTAGGTTTTCCGAACTTGGTTTAAGTTGCCAGCTTTTAAATTTTGGACCAATCCAAAACTTTGATTAATTTTCTGAGCATCTGGGTTTGGTTTAAAATGGGAACAAAACCCTAGGATAAAGGTTCTGAAATGCATGGAACTTTGATCAATGAAGCTGGGGCTACCCGAGAAAATGCAATTCGGTTGGGCCTATTTTTTCCTGAAAAGAAGGAAGATTACTCTTGAGTTAGCTTACTCATTTCCAAATTGTCAAGGAATAAGTAGGGTGATATGACTTAATGTTAGGAATTTTCCTATTGAATAGTACACAAATTAAATGTTAAAGTTGTATTGTCAACAAAATCATTTTAGTTCTCATAATAAAATGTAAATATA
The DNA here is from genome assembly GCA_010110895.2 of Picea sitchensis. NCBI lineage: Eukaryota > Viridiplantae > Streptophyta > Pinopsida > Pinales > Pinaceae > Picea > Picea sitchensis. The sequence goes on from SNQJ01S0018762.1 coordinate 128,048, forward strand.
TAAAAATAATAATACTATAAAAGCATAATAAGTTGATTGGATGTCAAATTATCCAATAATACTATAAAGCATAATAAGTTGATTGGATGTCAAATTATGAGTTGGAGATGGTTCCTTCCAAGCAGTTAATTTTAACTAGAATGGGTGTGTAAAAATTGTCAATTGAGCCCTTTAAACACAACTAACATATGTGGATACGGTATAAATTACCTTGAAAATGGACATGCCATGATTGTATATATAAATCCTATCTCATTTCTTCCTAGCAAAGTATCATTTCTACCTGAACACTGAAGGAACTAGATAAAAAAACATATTCTATTTACACAATTCGATGCATATTGCAAGGAAATATATGTCTCTCCTGACGTGATTATGAAATATTCATTACCTCTCATTTTCTTCATTGGATTGATAAGAAGGTTCAATGATTGATTCCAACATTTTACCCTCCTCTACAATGATAGATAAAATTAGATTTCATTAGCAAGTTTGGCAATCACAAGTGTGTTATGAGTTTTTCTAGAATCAAATTTTGAGGAAATGTTTTTGAAAAGACAATTTTTTTACCTATATCATCCTTGTCATGGGACCTAAAGTAAAATTTTGTCTTTGGTGTCAAAAGGGTAAATTGGAATAACTTCCATGGAACCAATATCTATATTGAATTATAACATTCATGGTCCATATGGTTGGTTAGAAACAGGCACAGCTTCTCAAATTATGTTACATTACAAAATCAATATTGATGTGCCTCAAACTGTAGTAATTAAATCTAATTAATGAGCTTGTCTTACTTTGTTACAGGGCTTCCCTAAAAAGCTGAGAAATTCTCCTAAAAAGAAGCTCCATTTACGATGAGAATTCCTTAATACTACAAATGTTGTTCATTAATATATGCCTTCAATATAATAATATATTCCTTCGGGGTAATGAAATCATTCTCTTGCAATGAATGGGGGATTTTTTTGGTCTTTTTTTGGGATGGGTAATTCTGAGGTGGCACCCCAAGTGTCGGGTTGTAGGCCAATCATGTGGGTTCTCAGGCTTGAATTTTAATAGGGTCGTAGGCTGCAGGTCCGAGGTTAGGATAGAGCATTTATTCTCCAGGTATGTCTTAGCAGGAGAATGCCACATGGCCTCCACCATGCCTCGATCCCAAGATTGACTCTCCAGAACTTCCCCCTTGGGTCTATGCGATGATGCAAGCGGGGGTTGGAATAATCGAAGTTGGTGGATTATGAAGACAGTCCCTTTAGATGCTTCTCCTTTCATTAAGTGGGGCATCTCCAAGCACAATGTACTAGAGTACAATGGTTTCCAAAGTAGTTGGTAAAGAAATGGGTAAAAAAGAGTCTCTCGTAAGAACAAAAGTATGCCAGTCTATTCATCCAAAATGAATAAATGAAGAAGCTTCGAGGCTGAAGGAGGTTGTAGGTGAGAAACTGTCAAGTCCTATTGTTGAAGCGGCCTCGACAAAATCTTATTTGGGTAAGGAAGTGGATACTCTCCCTCCCTTGGTTATTTCAGTTTGTGGTTCTGATTCTGAGAAGTCTCTTCCTATTTCCAATGTTCCCACATCTTCCCCAAATCATTTTATCGAGCAGGCCTCTCCTGTCTCTCTAGCCTTGGATATTTACCTTGATTAGGTCCTCAACCCCACTTCCCCTATCTCCCTCCCTTTGTCTCCCCCAGTTTCCCTTTCTCCTAGCATTCCCCCTCCTCCCTCATGGTCCAGGGTCGATCCCCCAACTCTCCCTCTGCAAGTCGGTGGAGAGGCTCCCCATTTAAAAGGAGACTAATTTCTAAGGCCATGTCCTAGGTTGAAGGAGGTAATCCCTCCTAAGGTGGATTATCTCTTGACCTAGTCCAAACAAACCTCATGGGTAGAAAATTGTACCTCCTAAAGGCTCAACAAAAAATCATCACAAACATTTGCAAAGGTATTTCTTTTGGTGTGGGTTAATTGCTTGCTATCAAGAGGAGGACATCTGGTCATCCTTAAATTGGTGTAGGAGAGCATACTTGTTTATTGTACATCAATTGCGATTCCCAAAGGAATTCTAACAAAGATCAAAAAAGTTAGTTTCCAATTCCTCTAGTCGAGTTCCAAGAAAACATGAGGCATCCACTTGGTGAGCTGGAAAAATTGGCGACCCCCAAAGAGTTGGGTGGTTGGGGGCTCAAGAATATTTACACCTTTTCCTGTGCACTTGTGGCCAGAAACCTATGGCATCTAGTGGGCCGCGACTCACTGTGGGGTCAGGTCACGAAATCTAAGTACTTTTGAGACTTTCAAACTCTGAATGGTTTAGGCTACCTCGCAAGTATCCCCAAGGATATATAGTGTGGAAAGCCTAAGTGGAAGCTTTTTTGTTGATCAAGCAGTGGACATCTTGGCAAATTGGTAATGAGAAAAGTATTAATATTAGAGAATAATCATGGGTAGGGGAAGGAGATGACTTTAAATTCTCAACTTCCCTCCTTCGAGCCATCTGGGATGATAATATCTTGTTCATGACTGATGTAAGAGCCCCAAACCCCCAAATAAGAGGTAGATCATGCTGGAAATTGACCACTTTCCTAGGCGTGGAAGGAACCAAGGAAGAGGAGTGGAATAGGTATATCGGACTCATGGTCTCAAAATATATCATGTTATGTGATGATGAGGAAGATTCATTGTGATTGATAGAAAACACAAACACAGATGAGTACACAACAAAACTGGGTTACAAAGGTTGGATGGAATACTTAGTTGTAGTTGAAAAAAATAGTGGTGGAAACTACTCTAGAAAATTAACGCTCCTTTAAAACATAAGATCAATCTTTGGTTGGCCTTAAACAACAAATTGCTCACTTGGGATGTTGGAATCAAGAGGGGGTGGATCGGTCCAAATATGTGCTCCTTGTGCAAAATTTAGGAAGAATTAGTCTCTCACTTATTCATTTCCTATGTTTATGCAGAGAAGGTAATGAAGAATGTGTAGTTTGATCTCAATCCCATGTCACAATGGAATAGGACTAGCCTAGAAGGTTGCATAAAGGATTGGCTAGCTGATAAAGTTGTTAAAAAATGCCATGGTATGCCATGCTTCTTTATCTCTAGTATATGGTGGGCTAGGAATTCAAGTATCTTTTGCAACTTATCCTTTCCCCCTGAAGTGACAGACGACATCATGCTAACACTCTCCAATGAGTTTATGAGAAATATGAAAGTAAAAGATCTGAGACTCCCTTCTATGTCAGAGGTGGACTTCAGAGTTCCATGGGGATTCTTCGATGGGGAATGCAAGGGCCACCCACCTGTGTGTGTAGTTGGATAGTCTCGTTCTTGATCCAAAATCATTATATGCATATCTGTTACACTCCTAGAAGTGGCACAAATAATTGGGAAGAATTTATAGCCTTAAGGACTCTCTTGGAGATTGCTTCAATGAAAAAAGTAAAAAAGTTATAGGTCATGGGAGATTCCAAAGTTGTAATTGACTGGGCCAATCAAAAGTATTTTGTAACAAATGTGAGGCTACAACCACTCCTTTGGGATATCAAAGTGTCTATCAGTTCTTCTCAATGGATTTCCTTGAACCATATCCTTTGTGATATCAATGTCAAAGCAGATGAATTATCAAAAGAGGCCTTGTCTCTTCCTGCTGGCACCATGGGACTTTATGAATTCGGGACGAGGAGGAGACCAACTCCATGGAATTTCAATTAGAATCCACTCTTAGATGCACATTTTTTATCTCTGTAATTTTTTTGTATATCGAGGAAGCCTCAAGTGTAACTAATGTATAGACATTAAAACTATAAAGATTTTAATGAACAATATTGATCGGATCTAAATTTTTTGAAACAACAAAGAGAGGAAGTTATGATAATTTTGTTGCATGGTCAAATCCAGCAAGGAAAGCCTCTATTATAGGGGCTATTGGAATATATAGCTGGTAAATAGGAAGAAAAGTATTGTAAGTAACTTGTTGAAGTGGTCTCCTATTTTAGACATAAACATGTATAGTTCTTTTTTGGAATATATATATATTCCGCATAATTATTAACGTTATATGACGAGAACACATGTAAACAGACAAAGTTAAACGTTCTGTCAACTTTATCACGATTATGTTTTAGAGTTTAATTTTATTGTATGGAACATGTCATCTCAATAACTAAATCATATGCTGATAAACAATTAAAAAAAAATGAAAATATAACATTTTTATACAATTAAATGAAAAATAAAATGTATTGAAAATAATATGCTATAAAAGTATATTAATAATATTCAATATAATAATATTCAATATAATAATATTTTATTTGGAAAACTCTTCCTAGGAGAGGAGCATGTCTACTAAAATTCGAACATGCTTTATTATCACTACAATTATTCCAAATTGTCTTTACATCACCACAATTCATTATATGATTTTTACAACTGTGTATTGAAGAGATTGTAACGTTCATCACAACATATGTCGTTGTTGCATTTGATAGCCCAATATTGAAGAGATTGTAAAGTTTGTCATAACATATGTCGTTGGTTGAATATAATGTTTTATACAAATCTTTATATTGAAAAAAACATAGTAATCAAATCATATCAACTATTGAAAGAAGAGTAGTTTAACACATTTTTTTGCTAGAAGACTTATATCAAGCAAAATGTATATACCAAACATTACTCACTGAGTAATGTTTGGTATATGTTTTTTTCTATATGTTTTGGTATATATATATATATATATATATATATATATAAGGCACTAGCATAAATCTATCTTAAGTCGGGATCTTTTACTCATGGAGAGAATTACGTTTCATTTTTTTGTATCCTCTCGGCACTTAATAAATTCGAACTGAAGTCCTCCCATATCAAGTGAACAAAGAACTCAATCCAGGCTGAGTCAAAGGAGGAAGAGACAATCCATCAATTGAGAGACACCATGGAAATTGAATTACATAGCTCCCCTCAATCTAACGAGGGGTAAGAAAATGAGGGTAGTGCCCTTGTTGTTGTTAATGTTATGTATTTCAGAGTTATATGTGTTTCAATAGTCTATGTGAAACAAGCCAGATGTAAGCCAACCTGGAACATCTATTGTGTAGTATGCTCGAAGATATTTGATGTATTCTAAAAAAATGTCTTATTTTGCTGAAGGAAAAAAGAATCAGCCCATGTAACTTGTTGCATGCTTCAACTGCAACCCTTTTAAATTAATATAATAATAATAATCTAATTTTAAGGTCACGACCAAGCTAGACACCAATTTGGTGTATAAGACCCCCTTGTTTGTGGGACAATGGACCCCCTCCGTGTAGGGATTTGACTGCTAAAGTCTACAGAGGTATACATATCCTTTCCCCCTCTGGCTTGAACTTGTAACCGATTAGGAGGAAACACATGTTCTTAACCATTAAACCCACTCAAACTAGATTTTTCAATTATAAAAAATATAAATATAAATATAAAATAGAATTAAGATGGATCTACTTCAACACACAATTAACTTATCACTATTTAATCTATATACTTTTAAATTGTGATTTTATAATTATTATAATTAATTCAATATAAAAATTACTCATAAATCTTTAAATAATTTTTAATATAATTTATTTTAAAAAATCAAACTACACAACGAACAAATAATTAATTAAAAAACAAACAAACAAACACCAAACCTTTCATCTCCACCCTAACATGTTAGATTCAATTTATAAAATCTGACTTTATCCTCTTAGGATTCAATTTTATGATAAGGTTCAAAAATAAATTTAAAGTTAAAGTATTTTAACTTTACATTAATTTAATTGAGTGTAATAAATTTGTGTAAACTTTTCCTTTAAAAACAATTGATAAAATTTAAACTTTTGTTTTATAAATTTAAACTTTTTAAAAAATACAAATAAGTGTTTTAACTTTACATTAGTTTAATTTAGTGTTATAAATTTTCATAAACTTTTCCAATATTTTAGATAACGATTTATAAAAATGTTTATTTTTTTATTTTTATAAATTATATCTCATTTATTGTATTTTCCTTTTTATCAAATAAATGATGTATAAAACATAAATTTGTAATATATATATATATATATATATGAAAATTCTAAATAATATCTATGAATTTTTTTAAAGTGTTATGTTGTAATTTTCTCATTAAACACACACATTCATATATATTTAAAGGAAATTCTTGTGGAAAACCCTTGGCTCTAATTACAGAGCCTCACATGAGAAAATCAAGAGAGTCGAATCCATGACCTCCCCAATTTATCACTGGAGAAGAGTGTTACACACCAAATTCTCACACTACTAAGTATCGCACTTATGTATCACATTCTACTAAGTGCCACACTTATGTATCACATTCTACTAAGTGTCATATGCACCTTATCAAGTGTCATATGCACCTTACTAAGTGTCGCATGCACTTTATCAAGTGTCGTATGCACCTTACTAAGTGTCGCATGCACTTTATTAAGTGTCGACAAATTCATGACAATGCAAGAGTACTTCTCATGTTCCCTAGACAAGTTGGAAGATACATATATCATTTGAAGGTCGAAATAAAATCTTTTCTCCATCCTAGGCACCAAATCCCAACCTTATGAGGTAAATCCTCAACCATTTCCCCAAGATATGTCAAAGTTGTTTTACCTCAAACCACTATATAATGAGGGTCATGCTTGAGTGAAAAGGGGGATAGAGAATTGAAGAACATCATACTTATGATTTTGTGAGATACAAGGGGTTGGAACAAAGAGCTTGGAGGAGTTGTTTCAACATCAACTTTGATTGTAAGTGCTTCATTATTGCTTTTGATTAATAAATAACTTGGCCTATTCCTTTCATGTTTATGCATTTAAGTGTTTACGTGTCTATTGTTGTGAAAATCATCTTAGATAGATATATTTTTACTTAACATTATAGTGTGGAAGAAAGGGATCTCGTCTTGCTCTTTTGCGGGTATTTTCTTGCGCGATATCAAGGTCAAAAGGCTAGAGTAGTGAGGACAACCATCATAAAAGGATGTGCCATCCATTTCTCTCTTCTATCCTACTTGCCGAAATAGATCCAAAAGGAAAGTAATTKCCATTTGTTTCCCTTCTGTCTTGGATCAAAGGAGGGGTCTTGATCCAAGGGGGGTTTTGCCTATCCGTAGGGGGAATTCACCACAACATAAAATTGGCGACTCCACTGGGGAAACAATATTCTCTTTAGTGTTTCCTTGGTACTTTTCAACCTTTCTTAGATTTTGAGTCTTGTGTGATCTCTAATTATTTTGATGCTTCTTATTTGATCTCTCTCCTTCCCACGTCATCATTGTGAAGTTCTCTGAGCCAAACACTTGATCCCATTCAAATCTAGGAAAAAAATTGTGATTTTCCTCCACTTCAAGGACTTCATCCCTCCCCCATAAGGGGGTACAAAGCGAGTATCACTCCCCCTTAGTGTCTTAGGGAGCGATAATATCTAGTTCATCGCCTTTTCTTCATGGTTACATGAGAGATAGTCTTTGTTTTGAGTGAATTTGGAGCCTTTTTTGCCTCTGTTTTATCAGTGTTTTGCCTCATATATTTGCATTAGATACCTATGAACTTGATTTTGGATTTGCTTGAATGAAGTTAAGTAATAATCACCTTTTATTGCCTCTTTTGAGTTTGCAAATTCATCAAATTGTGAAATGTGCATGAATGCCTTGGGCTAACATGATCCTTTAGTCAAAGTCTATCTTACCCGTAGTTTGATCCTCATCACGAAGGTTTTCAAACTTCTTTCATTTTGATTTCAAGACTTTCTAAGTATTTCACTTGATCGATTTTGAAGTCTTCCTCATTGATTTGGGATTGCAAGTGTTTCTTTGAGCATTGTTTTTAGCTTCTTATGGTCTTCTTTGGAAAACTTTTGTTCCTTTGAGTGTTTGGAGCTTTATGGGCTTATTGCAACTTGGCATTAATCCTTGATTCTTTCCACTCAATTTCCGAGGTTACAAGAAGTGTTATTCTCTACTTTCCATCTATGTGTTCTTGTTTGAACTTGTGTTAGAAGCATTTTGACATTTAGATTCTTTCAGTTCTTTCTTGAGTGCATGTTTTGTTTGGATTTTTTTGCTTCGTAATCCTTTACCTCGACATTGAAATATTTCATTAAAAGTAAGGAAGCAGAAAACATTTCATTTCATTTAAAAACAAACAATAATTATTGCATTCTAGTTAGTGGGTGGAGCATTTTTTAGCTTGCATTTTAAAGCACAGTAACTTGCATTTTAAAAATCCTATAGTTTCTTTGACTCATATACCAAAAACCTTTTGCATTCAAAGAGTAGTTCATATTTCTTACATTGAATGTTACACTTGTTTCTTTTCTTAAAACATCTTGCTCCTTTTGTAGATAGGCTTCATTGAAACTAAAGATTGCATTCCATTCAATTCTTCTTGGAGTCAGAGTGATCACATCATAAGTTTCATTTCCATTTACCCTTTTGAGTAACAAGACCCATAAAAGGAACACGCGCATAATATAAAATCAATTAGACTTTTTTCTTTTATAGAAAACTAATAAATCTATAATTTTAGGGCCTTGGTTGTAGGGTGGAGAGTAAATTCTCCAAGGCCAATGAAACAAGACTGTAGAACATTAAAGAGTGACAAAATCAAACTATCGTATAGGCATAGTTGGGAACCCCCTCTAACATAGGGGATAAACATGAGGCCTTGTATGGAAGAGCAATGAAGATTACCCCTCCAAATCTTGACCAATCATAGCGGAAAGAGCGTATATTGGGGGGTGTTCTTGAGTGTTACTGGTTCATTTGGTCTCAGTGCTTTGTGAATCTCTAATTTTTTCGAGGTCCTTAGGAGTATTACGGGTCCACTTGTTTTCATTCCTCTGGAAGAGCTCTAGACTTTGTTATCCCACCCATATGTTCGGTCTCGACTATCGATTGTACCCCCTCGGAGATCGACTACAAGTTGGTA